>NW_024121228.1:175954-395719 GCF_016745375.1 Pimephales promelas
TAGTATAACTATTAGTCGATGCTATGGCAGGCAGTCATATGCAAATGTATTTTCCCGTGTGACGTCACAGATATCAAAAAGCAAAAGGCAAATTTGATTTCTCACGTCATGACCCTTTTAAAGGGGTCATGAACAGGCTTTTTAAATTTTATTATGGTGTTGTCTGAGGTCAACTTATGACGTTCCCTTGGTTTTTGCATTCAAAAACATCAAAATGAGTAAGTAATAGGCTATTTTGAACCCTAGTTTTGAGCCTAGCTGAAAAAACGCTCGGTTTTTATGGGCGTCTCGCACTGAAGACTGGAAGTAAACGCCCACTGCTGTGAGTGGATAAAAGGTTCAAACAACTTTTTTCTTTCAAGTTTAAAATAGAATCCTACATTTGGACCCTTTAGCTACTAAACTTGCTTGAAATTTCTCTTTGAGTCTCACAAATATTATGAAAAATGTAGACATCTGCATATAAAAATCACCCTAGTTTGAGTTTTGCATATTATAATGAGTTTCAACTCACCCGTCGATGCACTTGGCGGAAATTGTTTTGAAAACGTCCATTGTTGTAAAATTGCAACCGGAATGATACGCCCATACATGTTCGCTCGCCCCAGAGTCCGTGTGTTGCACCATTCCTGTCAGATCCAATATAGACGGCACAGCACCGTTCTTTAATCTTAATCGGTCTGTAAATCCAGTCTTGTTTACAAAACAATCCTCAGTGAAAAGAAGCGAACAGACGGACAATGTTTTCCTCATCAGCTGGAACGTCATTAAAATTAAAGTTTATCCACGCAGTCCTATTGGAATCCAGATGAAGCTTATGCAGCGACTGTCTTCTTCCACAACCAGGCGCTGCACAATATTCTGTATTGCTCGGTAGCTCGATCCAGTTTGTCATCAAGAGGTAGGCATCTATGTTATTTAGCTATGTGTGTAATGCTCGAATCGGTGGGCGGGGCTAAACCGGCCGTGTTGAGGTAGGCGTTGATCTTCTTCTGCGGGGGTGGTGTTTTATCCTCTTTGACGTCATAGTTCCCCACCTGAGGCTGGTGTCAATAAAAGCTTTTATTGGACTAACAAGGTCGTTTTCAGTTCTAAAACTTACAGGATATTCTTATAATATGATGACCTCTTAGATGTCAAAAGCTCAAGGAAACTTGATTTCTCAGTTCATCACCCCTTTAAAGAAACAAATACGCTTAGCAATTAATTAGCAATTACCATTATGCCCTTGAGCACTGGACCTGTCGAAGTCTACAACTATTCAAGTTGGATTCAGAGCCTGCACAATGATAGTATGCACCTGAATAACATAAATAAAAGAGTGTGTGGCATGTGGTAGCAGTTTGCACAGTAGCCACACTGGCAAAGATGATGGGGTCTATTTCCAAATTACAGAGCAGCTCTCGAGACAATGAGATGGTTCACTGTGCAAAGACATGTTCAGTTTGTGTGGGCTCCTTTCAGTTGACGTAATGACAAGGTGAGGTTTCTCTCGCCAAACACATTCTGTCGATGTATTTCCCATCGCAACTTTTATTTGAAGGAAGAAAATGAATTGCTTTACTGACAATATAAGTTATATAGTCGATCTCTAAACGGTATTTCAGATTTATCAGCATGAGCCTGCTCTATAAATCATAGGATTTATTCACACATCCTGTATATGTACAGTAAACTAATGTGTGATGATATATTCCTGTCCAGTGTTGATATTATTCGCTAGTCCCGTTGGTCCGAGTTTACCTAAAGTCTAAACAGGAACTAGGATGAAAAGGGACCTTATTCCTTAAAGGATGGGAATCTTTGAAGAGCCTGTGGAACTTTATTGAGGAAATGGTGGTTGAAATCCCACCGTCTGGTGTTTAATTCAGAATCGAGCTATTTTCAGTTCGGCCCCAAGAGAGGTATTTCCCGTAAATGAACCAAAAGAGGGGCTCTTTCAAAATAAATCAAGGGCCAGCATTTGTGATGCAACATTTTTTGACACATCTCAAAACATTTCATTGCTTGACAGTATATAATTGTATAATGTGTGTGTGTATGGGTTTCATTTTTATACCCCCCCAACCCCCCCTCATCCACCTCCTCCTCTTTATAATAGAAATGTGTCAGTTTCTGTTATAAATTTCAGGGAGTTTGTGACCCTTTGCGATCTTGTTAGGTCATCTCACAGACAGCGCCACGTCTGCAGAGCATAGAATAATTACACCTCCTCCGTGGCCTGCTTTCAATGTCTGCGGAGGCCAGAATGGAAAATGCCACGTTGCAGAGAAGCAATTTTTTTCCAGCGTTGTCTCATCCAGATGTTTCTCTCCTAACTGCTCTGTACACTCAGAAAGTACAGACATTAGCAATCTACAGCAGAGTGAACCTCTTTGACTGTGAATTGACGGCAGATGTCTGATGGGTGGAATGAAACGGTAGGCGTGATTAGTTTAGTCTTGTGGTCAGGACACACAACTAAGAGACAGTACAGTGGGATGGGCCCCTGGAATGTCAGACTTGATTTTTTTTTCTTTTTATAGAAGATTCAACCATTTGACGCTCTCTCTCAAAAAATTCTGTACTGCCAATCTGAAATATATGCTACGGTCAGCCACTAAAGATAATCTGCGCAACATTATCTGATCATAAATGCTATAAGGATCATACATTAGTGAATTACATAATGTCAGGATGTGTATGTAAAAATCACTTCTGAGAGAAGTTTCTAGACCAGGTCTTTCTGGGCAGATGAAGCATTTATACATAAGAATCTTGCATTAAACATTGTGTCAAAGAATCAACAGATTAAAAAAAAAATTATAATAAATTGTATCTTTCCATCACATATTATATAGGGCTATGTACTGGGTCATTTTAAAGTATAGCTTGAATTGTTGATAGAACTTATATTGGTCCACTATATAGTACACTCTCAGAAGAAAAAAAAGGCACAAAAGCTGTACTGGGGCTGTACCTTTTCAAATGGTACACTTTCTTACCTTAGTGGTACATATTAGCCCCCAAAATGTACATATTAACACCTAAAATGTACATATTAGTACCTAAAATGTGCATATTAACACCTACAATGTACATATTAACACTTAAAATGTACATATTAGTACCTAAAATGTATATATGAACACCTAAAATGTACATATAAGTACCTAAAATGTACATATTAACACCTAAAATGAACATATTAGTACCTAAAATGTGCATATTAACACCTACAATGTACATATTAACACTTAAAATGTACATATTAGTACCTAAAATGTATATATGAACACCTAAAATGTACATATAAGTACCTAAAATGTACATATTTACACCTAAAATGTACATATTAACACCTAAAATGTACATATTTGTACCTAAAATGTACATATTAGCACCTAAAATGTACGTATTGACACCTAAAATGTACATAGTACCTATAATGTACATATTAGCACCTTAAATGTACATTAACATTTAAAAATGTACATATAGCACCTAAAATGGACAAAAGTTATACCTTTTGAAAAGGTACAGCCCCAGTGACAGCTTTTGTACCTTTTTTTTTCTGAGAGTAAATTTTATATGTTATGTTTTTTTTTTTTTTTATCCAAGAATTTTAAGGAAATTATGGAAATTTACATGAGTGGTCTAAATCTTGGAATAATAAATAATTATTGATTTTTTTATTTTTTTTTTTTTTATGAAAGAAGTCAGCTGCTCATCAAGGCTACATTTAGATTTGATCAAAAATACAGTAAAACAGTAATACTGTAAAATATTATGACAATTTATTGTAATTTTAGCATCATTACTCCAGTCTTCAGTGTAACATGATCCTTCAGAAATCAATCTAATAATAGAATGGAGGATATCTTTTTAGTTTTAACAAAAGAATAAAAGGCACATCCAAGCAGACAATCCCAAAGAGTTGGCACTGTTATTCAGTTTCTGTTGCTCATTCTCTGCATGAGTCGTTCTTTGCTTCAACATTGACTTGTGTGATCTGACATCAAGTTTAATTAAACAATTCTTAGGTGGGAGTGAGAATATGTGTAGATCAGACAAAGATTATAAGCTGGCTTGTTGGTCTATGCTCCCTCAAACTGCCAGTTAAGTTTACTAAAAATTTTCTTTGAAAAAAAAAAGTTACTGCAATGCACACCTGTTAGTTTTCTAAACCTATTAAGCCAAATAAGTAAAACTTTATTTGCGATGGTCCACATTAGACACTCTACTAACTATAAGTAACTTTACAACTACATATCAACTAACTGTCATTAGATTGTTAGGCTATGGTCAGAGAGAGTACGTCGACATAGGCTACTTGCAAAGTCAGTTATTTTGTACAATGTCTAAAGCTGATCATCAAAATATAGTGTTAGCAGAAATTAAGCAGACAGTCTAGGCTACTAATACTCTAAAGACTGCTAGTTGACATGCAGTTGAAAAGTCACCTAATAGTAGAATGCCTAAAGAGGACTATCAAAATAAAGTGTTCATTTTTAACACTATGACATGATAGAGTTAATGGTCACAGTAAAGTTCAAACATGAACTAAGTTAAAAGTATACACTAAGTATAAGGGTTCACTTGAGTTGGATACAGAGAGTTAACTGTGGGACGTCCCACCCTAACTGAGTGAAAGGGGTTGACCAGACCTGCCCACAGCAAATGTCTTCTGTGTGGACTTGTATTGCTGTTAGATAGTTACAGACCGTTCCAGCAGCTGACTTCTCCTCAGGCTTCTCTGTTAGACGGACAGAAGGTAAGAGCATTCATTTGCGTCCTCTTCCATTCTTCCGTCCTGCATAAAGAACAAATACAGTCTATGGTCAAGTGTTGATTCACTAGGCTAATACATTCCAAACCAATGCCAAAACAACTCTTTATAATAGTAGCTTGGTTTTTGTTTTTGTCTTACTTGCGTGCTAAAAAGATTATGAGGTTTTAAACATTACTCTCCATGTCTGAAAGCACAGATTTACTGAGCTCTCTGTAAACTTTCCACTGGAAACAGGTGTCTTGTTTTATATAAACATTGAGTTGCTTCTTTATTAATTATGAAATCTTTGTAAAATGAACATGAGCAGATTATTTGCAAGGTAATATTCTTACTGTGCTGTTTACTCAAAGTGTGAGCCTAAAACGTGCATTGTAGTGCTCAGAGCAGCACAATATTGAGGTATTGTGTGCCACATATGCAGCAGGAGGGGTGAAGACAGAGCCAGGGATGGAGGGGGAGGGGAGAGATTTGGCCCAATAGACCCCTCCTCTTACAATTACTCCCATCAAAAGGAATGCGTGTTTCCATGGTGATTTTTCACCAGCTGTTTGAGACCATGTCAAATGAGGCAGATGTTGCTCCTGTAGACAAACAAGAATCGTGTGAAAACAAACTGACAGCCTACAGCTGCCGGAGGGGCCGAGTTTCCTTAAAAAAGTTTGAAAACCGTTTTTTCAAGCATTCTTTTTTTAAATTATTATTATTAATAATAATAAAATGTGCATATTAATTGATTATGGCAAATGTTCCAAAAGGTTTTTTTTTTTTTTTTTTTTTTTTTTTGCAGCGATGCCACTTTTGGTTCGCCAAATAACCTTTAGGTAAACAGTTATTATAATATCCTTCTGCAAGGATGATAAAGGTTCTTCATGGATAATATTTACCCATTGGTGCAACAAAATATTTTCATGAGAGATTTTAAAAAAAATATCATGTGCTTTTTGGTGAAACAGGTTAAATGTATTTTTTCCCCAATCAATTTTGTAAATAGGGGGTTTGTGAAGGATAAAAAAATAAAGTTGCTGCCTTAAATTTTTAAGTACAATCAACTTGGATGTTTATTTCAACTTAAATTGCATTCCACTTAAATAAATTGAGTTGGTTCTTGTATAACTAATTTTAAAAAGCTGAAAATTGCTGAACTTATTTTGATGAGTTAAAGCAATGTAATAAGTTGTCATAACTTAATCTAATGTTTTTACAATATTGGTGAATCCCCAAAAAACTGAAGACTTATGCTTTCTAAAATAAAATAAAATAAAATTAATTGTGAAACTGAAAAGAGCAGCAAATCAGGTTAAGAATGTGGATTATCACAACTCTGACCCCATTTTTAACCATCTTGAGGATCAGATAGGAATATAAATTCATATTTCATGGCCACAGATAGGGTCTTTCGGGGTGATATGCTTCTATTTAGAGTGAAATTCATTTCCTTTCCCACAGACAGTTGCTCTGTTCTTTGCACTGGATAAAGGAGACCGCTATAGGCAGTAATAACAGTGCGGTTTAACTTACAAACAGCAGTGGGGGATGGGCTGATGCCTTAAAAAGGTCAGGTGATTGTTAACTCGGGTTACACGGATCGTATTTGCTCAGTCACTCTCTTTTAACTGTCTTTTGTCTAACTCAGAGCTCCCTGTACTCCTTTTCAGCAGAGGATGAAATTTCCTCTTCCCCCACCTTGTTTTTCTGCACAAGGTTTAGCTTTATTCGTCGGCACAGAAATCAAGATAAGGTTACAAAGAGATGAGTTTTCATTTCCTGAGAAACAAAACCCCAGGAGTAAAACAAAAGGCTTGATTTGTTGGGTTTCAAATATAGCATGTCAACGCTGATTTGTTTGAAACCCCACTTTTTGTCACATTAAATCTTTTTTTTTTTTTTATGTGACTCTGGCAGGTTCACTGTTTGTTTGAAGGGAGCTTTCAGTGAGAAGGAGTCTGTTTTTCTGCTTAGCGCTAAACGTTGCACAGATGCAAGCAAGTAATTGTGTCGTAATGGACAGGTGGCTTGTGCAGAGGTTTACCGTTCATGCCAAGTAACTTCCTGCTCTATAAATCAAGCATGCCCACCATGCCAAATTATATCCCAGTGCCACATGCAGGCATTGATGATGATATTTGTGATTCATATTCTAAAGCTACCTTGGATGATATTAGTGTAAGCACAGCAAACATGTTTTCTCAGATATTGTTTCGTATTTAAATTTGCCAGAGATGCGTTGGCAGCAAGTCAAATGTAGTGGACACAGTTTTGCAGCTCATTTGTTTCTCTATAGACATTGAACCACCTGTTTTTCCGCTTCAGAGATGAAGAGAACTCCGTCTGCGGAGCTTCTGGAAAATGACTCTTTGGGAAAAAAACACAGAGTACTGAGGCTGTTTTCCTCACGGTTCACACTCAGCAACCTGCTGCTACCTTACTAAACTCTAAATTAAATATTGGGTGAAAATGGCATCCTTTGTACCACTGACTTTCCTTCAGGTCAGTCATGTTTGATTTTCAATGCGACCTTCCAAACAAAATAAGTTGTTTTGCTCTAAAGTGACTCCACTAGAGTAGTGGGCTTTTACTTGCAGCCAAAAAAGTGAATTACATAAATGTTCCAAGTCGTCTTCTGAAAGGAACAGAGCGGACATCCAAATTAAATACAGGACATGATGTCGGGTCGTTTCCTTCGTCCTATGACTCACACAAACTGTTAAAATAGGACGTTTTTGTCGACGGGAAGCGAAAGCGATTCCTTGTCTCCCATGTTTAAGACGTCAGTATTTGAGGAGGGTCACAGAGTCTCTGTAGTTTTCCATGTCGAAGTCTAGTAGAGATGTGGGGTGTCTGACCTTGATTCGAGCAACCACCTTCGTTTCCTTTGCCAAAGAAAACAGGGCCATTGAAAGGCTCACAAACCTGCTTACATGGCTTTCATGTGCAGAAATCAAGGGATCACACGTCATGCGTTCTTGGGTGAACTGACCAACAATATTACTTAAAAATCAAATCTAATGGAGGATCCATGGATTTCTATGACATAGCCGAAGGCTATTTGAAATCTAAAACCACAATTTTTATGAAATATTTGACAACAGAACCAACTGGTCAATGGGGGTCAGAATGAGAGAAACGGCTTGTCAAACAAGAACAAGCTCTTGAATTTGCTAATGCAAATTGATTGGATGTTTGTGGTTTGCTATAGCTGTGATCCCATGTGATTGACAAGTTGTCCCGCCCTCTCGCCAATAAACACATCCATGGGCACAGATTACGCGGGGACTCTTTATACGATGTAAATTCGTCCTCTGCACTTTTTCATAGGGCAAGTGTGTCTACGACAAGCTGAGGTTTTCGCGGCTGTGTATACCCTACATCGAGATTTAAAATCCAAAGAGTCATTAAGGATAATCTCTACATACGTGATCTTTATCTTTGGCCCTTTCATCGCTGCTCGCAGCTATATATATATTCGGCGGCCGGTGCCTTTAGGTAAAATATGAGCTATAAAAGTAAAAAATAAATAAATAAATGAAACATTCACGTATGAATCTGTCACAATGAGATCAATAAGATGTAATAGGAAATATATAAATTGAAATTCACCCTCATGCCAATTTTAACTAGCCTTATGTAGTTTTTCATGAATATGGGAATTTTTCAACCTTGAGCAACAAGCCAAGGAGATTCTCAGCAGTTGCTGGGCAAAATATTCTCAGGTCAGTAGTTTCAAGAAGACTCTTTAATTCCCACAAGAATCGGCCAATTACTGCAGAGATTTTATGCACTAATCCCACCCATTATCCACTCATGCACAAACAGGCCCTCCACAGCTCGAGGGGTGAGAAATTAGCTTTGTAAGTTAAAAACCAAATACGTCTGGACACATTTTCATCATGCTTGTTACATGAACTTGGCTGATGGATGCTCCCTCAATAACCAATAACTCTCATAATCCAACACAATAAACGTCCGAATCAAGCCTTTCATGTTCACAAATGGCAGGGTGTCTTTTGTTTCGTACTAGCTAGTTTCATTATTTTTAAAACAATAGTGTCTGGCTTCGATCTCTGATGCAACAAAAATGCCTTAGATAGGATCTTCCCAGTGATGGTCTACTAATGGCTGCTTTGAACTTTCCAGCCATAAACAAAGTATATCTATATTGATTCAGAGAGACTAGGGGAAAGCAAGAGAGATCTTTGGTACAAAGAAAATGGACATGAGAGTGAGTGCTTTCAGACAAACAGCCCCTATCTTCCTGCAGGAAAGTGTCGTTTCTCAAGGAGAACATATCGCATCAGTCCGTCTTCCAGGCGCTCTTTGAGCGAGAGGGAAGCAGTCGAGCTAGCAGAACAAAGACAGACAGAGCTCTTATCTCAATCAGCTTCTGCGACTGGAGAGACTGACTTCTGTAGGCTACGTATCCGTGGTCGAGCATACAGAGCAGGTCTGGTGGCCCGAACGCGTGCGGTTCAGCATCTGAGGTGTATTGATCTCGAGTTACGGGTGGATTTATATAAAAGGAATATATAGGGCCGACTGGAACTCATACTCATACTCCTACAAAACACTAAAATGATAAAGTGATGCTCTGTAAATACTAAGGTTTTGGGTGTTTTTGCTTAGGCAGGAACTCAAGATGAGGGTTTGGATCTTCTTCCTGTTCTGCCTCGCTGGCAAGACTCTGGCTGCTCCAGTAAGTAAATCTGAAAGAGAAATATTAAATAAATCTATTATTTATATGTGGCCCTGGATTACAAAACCAGTCACAAGTAGCATGGGTATATTTGTGGCAATAGCCAACAATACATTGTAAAAAAAAAAAATCATTAGGATGTTAAGTAAAGATATTTTATAAAGATTTTAAAGATATTTTGTAAATGTCCTACTGTAAATATTTAAAACATTTATTTTTGTGAGTGACTGCAGCACAATCGCGAACATAAATGGACAACTTTAAAAGACATTTTCTTAATGTTTCGATTTGTTTGCACCCTCAGATTCCAGAATAGTTGTATCTCGGCCAAATATTGTCATATCAAAGCAAACATCAATGAAAGCTTATTTATTCAGCTTTCAGATAATGTTTACATCTCAATTTCAAAAAAATGACACATGCGACTGGTTTTGTGGTCCAGGGTCACATATTATATTAAAATTAAATGATAAAACAAGCTTTTTGAAAAAAAAGGGCATTTTTTATGTCCGTAGCTCCCTCAGTAATGTTGCTTTGTGACTAAACTGCATACAAATTTAATTTACAGACCGAAGAGGAGCCAGTTGTTGAAGAGGTATGTTATATTTAAACTGATATTTAAATCTTTTTTTAATAAGGCCAAACTGCATTTTTTAAGAAGCTTTCTCAAGCCAGTCATTGGCCAAAAATAGACACCTTACCCCCTTTATGGGACCAGATGTGTTTATATTATGTTCAACTTCCTGTTAAATTCCCTCGGGGGACTGAAATCCATAAAAGTTTGAAAATATATCTAAAAGGGCATAATTACAATTCATTGCTTCGCCACATGTGCACACACAGATGCCAGTTGTGTTGGACACAAAAGCAAAACTCTTGTTGTGGCTGTGCAGTAATGTGGGTCATTCGCTCCCAGTGCAGTTTTACATATTTTCCTCACATAAAAGAGGCAAGCTGTGTTTAAAACTGGACTTGGTTCTTCAGACCATACCCATGATACCTTTTTTCTGTCTAATAATTCAGGAGCCGGAAGTGGGAGCTAACCCAGTCCAGGTGGAGACCGGAGAATTTGATGAGGCCATTGAAGTTGTGGAGGATGTTATTGCTGAGAGTGAGTTTAATGTCTTTTCCACACCACAACCAAAGATTTGTACAGTACAGAGATGTTTCTGCTGTTGTATGAGTGAAGTTCTGATAACGTGTGTAGATGAACATGAGACCATGGGTAATAACAGGCTGCAGATAAGTCAAATGTAGACAGCTATAATTATGTTTTCAGACAGACAGAGTTAAACAGGACAAAGTTAATGCCAGAGCCAGTCATCTAGCCACATGATGTTTTTGCCAACCACAAAATATTTAGAAAGGGGGAAAAAGAAATGTAAATCCACTTGAGAAGAATTTTTTGAATATATGCCCTTTAAAGGATTAAATAAAATATAATATAATATAAAATAAAATGTTTAATATATATATATATATATATATATATGTATCCCTCCATTAACAGCCTAAGTAACTACCACATTCAGAAAGATAAAAAGAAGGCATAATTAAAGTAATCCATCCAGCTTCAGTGCCTTAGTTTTCTGAAGCGACGCGAGTGCTTTATATGTGCAACAAACATAATTGACTATTTTGTTTAAAAAATATTAATCTCGATACGCCTTCACGAGAGCACCACAACGCACGTGACGTTGTTGCATGAACACCCATTCGAAATTAAATTTTTTAAATAAAGTGGTAAATTATTTTTTTTTAAATCACAAACAAAGCCCTCGCATCACTTCATAAAATTGAACCACATTTAAACCACAGGAGACACATAGACTACTTAAATGATGTCTTTACTACCTTTCAGGGGCTTGGAAGTGGTAGTTGCGTAGGCTGTTAATGGAGGGACAGAAAGCTCTCAGATTTTAAAAAAAAAGAAGATCTTTTTTGTTTTCCAAAGTTAAATGAATGTCTTACAGATTTGGACGACGTGAGGGTGAGTAATTAATGAAAGAATTATTATTTTTTTATTTAATTGAATATTTTTACTTACAGACCCCTGCCTAAACCATCACTGCAAGAAAGGCAAGGTGTGCGAGGTTGATGACAGCAACCAGCCCATGTGTGTGTGCCAGGACCCCTTGACATGCCCCGCCCCAATTGGCGATTTCGAGCATGTGCGTGTCTTTAGTAATTTCCTTCATTTCACATCTGTCTCAAGTCTCCCCATGTGCAAGTGACAGCAATGCCTAGAAACACAAGCACACCATTTTAGCAGTTTGATTGAAATGCTAGTTTAAGTATTGGCCAAATAACATTAGTAGGATACCTTGGGGAAATCCAAACCTGTCGAGTTGACGACCGTGGCATTTTGCTCGTATTTCTGTCACAGGTCTGTGGCACTGACAACAAGACCTACGAGTCCTCCTGCCAGTTCTTTGCCACCAAATGCAGCCTGGAGGGCACAAAGAAGGGCCACAAGCTGCACCTGGACTACATCGGACCCTGCAAATGTGAGTGCAAATCAAGTGCACAAACATTCAAACAGACTGACAGAGAAATTTAGACCACTCACTCTTAGCCATGAACGCAAGTTGAATTGAGCGATTCAAAGACGTGATTGATGGCTTGTAGCTTCAAGGTGTCCCTGTTGCCCCATCCAAACACTGAGCACAGGGCGAGCCTGAGCTTGCCAGTGCTGCTCCAACAAAGCAGGCCGAATCCCCCTAAATCTGTCGTTGTACGCCTGATGGGATGAGTCAGGACTGAAGGGCTCAGATGGAGCTCCCGCTGCGGCGTAGTCTCATTGCTAAGCAGGGTGTCTCAGTGAGAAACTGGTTTTAGGCATTAACGAATTAGATCCTAACATTATATTAGCCAGAGGGCTGTAATTTGCCTCCTTTTAGACTATCATGCTGCATTATGTGCTAAGGGGCATGTTAGCATGCTGTTTGTGTTTATTATGTATTACAAATCGAATGTCTGGATTTCCCCTCAGTCATCGCCCCCTGCATGGACAACGAGCTGAATGAGTTTCCCCTGCGCATGAGGGACTGGCTGAAGAACGTGCTGGTGACCCTGTACGAGCGCGATGAAGACAATAACCTGCTCACCGAGAAGCAGAAACTCAGAGTCAGTTCAACTGTTTGACTTTAAAATACTGTTTAACCAGCTAAACTGTCCGTAATCCTCTACATAGCAATGTAAAAATGATTTTAACTGAAGATTAGTTTAGTAACGTGGGATAGACAAAGATTTAATTTTCATCCATTTGAACATAAACTAATGTGATGCATATTTTATCAGTCATAGACCATTGATAAAAACAAAAAATACAGGTAAGAATTCTGTAATACTAATAAATTGAATGTTGTTAATATGCACGGTAAAAAAAATATTGTTGGTTTAACTTTAAAAAAAAAGTAACCTGGTTGCCTTAAAATTTTAAGTTCATTGAAATGGAAAAATTGAGTTAATACAATGAAGGATATTAATTTAATCACTAGAAACTCAAAATATTATGTTATCTGAACTACATAAATTATCTAAGTTGATTTGACAGAAGAAAAAATGTTGTGATTACAAATCATGAAAAAAATTTTTACAGTATGTTTCTCATCAATAAATCCAATTATTTTTTAATCTCTTCAACCAACTTAATATTGCTTGTTGCACAGCTAGCTGTGTTTTAACCATGTTCATTTCAATTGAATAAATGTAGTTTGACTGAACTTTTTGATACTAAAAACATGAGGTCCATTTCTCTCTATTAACTATCAACTACGACTTTTGCCTCATAAACTCCAAATCATTATTGCTTATTAATAATAAGGTAGTTGTTAAATTTAGGTATTGGGAAGGGATGTAGAATATGCAGAATAAGGCATTCATGTAAAATCAAATAGATCAAAAAAATTAACGATGCCAAGATTTTTTTTCTATGTGTGACTGCAAATATGCATCCGTTTAGGTTTATTAGTTTATGTTAAAAGTGTATGATCCAAATGGATAGAAATGTTGTATGCAATTCAAATGCATGAACCTTGGCTAAATATTTTGAGGGTGAAATACCAAACCTCACGCTGTGTTTTTAGGTGAAGAAGATTTATGAGAACGAGAAGAGGCTTCAGGCCGGTGAGCATTCTCTGGACCTTCTGGCCCTGGACTTTGAGAAGAACTACAACATGTACATCTTCCCCGTTCACTGGCAGTTTGGCCAGCTTGACCAGCACCCTATTGACGGGTATGTTTAACTCATTTTCACAGCCATTCCAGCTAGATCCAAACCTATAACATACTTCACAGAAAATGATGCTAAAAAATTTATATTTTATAACAACTATAGTTGATGGTTCAGGTAAGTGTTTTGGTAGCAGAAGCTAACAATATACACTGTAAAAAATATATATATACGTAAATTTAAGTTTAGTCAACTTAAAGGAGAAGTTCACTTTTGAAAATACTTTTGTTGATAATTTACTCACCCCCATGTCATCCAAGATGTCCACGTCTTTCTTTCTTCAGTCGAAAAGAAATTAAGGTTTTTGATGAAAACATTCCAGGATTTTTCTCTATATATTGGACTTCAGTGGGAACCAAACGGTCCAAGGTCCAAAAGACAGTTTCAGTGCAAACTGCAAACTGGTCAAAGGGCTTTAAATGATTCCAGATGACGAATAAGGGTCTTATCAAGCGAAACGATTGCTCATTAAAAAAAAAAAAAAGAAAAAAGTTTTATAAGCTCAAAAAGTCATCTTGCTCTGTTCTGTGATGCACGTTCGTGACTCCTGTTCAAACTCGTTCATCAAAATGAACAAATATTTTCCCAAGTCAATTCGTTCATTTCGTTCGTTGAATTAACCAAATGACACGAAAAAAGATTTGTTCATTTCATTCGTTGAATTAAACAAATGACACGAACAAAGATTTGTTCATTTTGATGAACGAGTTCGAACAGGAGAGTCACGAACGTGCATCACAGAACAGAGCAAGGCGACCATTTGAGCTTATAAGCTTAAACTTTGTTATTTATTTATTAAATGAGCGATTGTTTCGCTTGATAAGACCCTTATTTATCGTCTGGAATCGTTTAAAGCCCTTTGACCAGTTTGTAGTTTGCACTGAAACTGTCTTTTGGAGCTTGAACCATTTGGTTACCAGTAAAGTGCATTATATGGAGAAAAATGCTGGAATGTTTTCATCCAAAAACCTTAATTTCTTTTCGACTGAAGAAAGAATGACATGGACATCTTGGATGACATGGGGGTGAGTAAATTATCAGCAAAAGTTTATTTTTTTAAAAGTGAACAACTCCTTTAAATGTGAAATTCGACTAAGTAAAAACTTGGATATTTGAGTTGACTAAACTTATAGTTGTCATTTTAATCACACACTTACTTTTTTTAAGTTGAAACAATAATTGCTTTTACAGTGTAATATGTCAGTAAAAGGTTTTATTAATCTAAAAGCACGTTTTATTTTGTGTTATATAAGGTTCCTGTCCCACACCGAGCTGTCCCCCCTGCGTGCTCCTCTCATCCCAATGGAGCACTGCACCACCAGCTTCTTTGAGCAGTGCGATGCTGACCAAGACAAGTACATTGCTCTCGAGGAGTGGGCCAACTGCTTTGGAATCAAAGAGCGTGAGTTTTTGACCATGCAATTCATATTTCTTGAATGTTCAGTTCATTTTATTTGCTAACTCTGGCTGTTTTCTGCTTTCAGAGGACGTCGACGCTGATCTTGTCATCTGAGCACGTCTACCATTGACGCTTTCTAGATACTATTGGGGCGAGGTGCTAACCCTTAAGTTAAAATCAAATTAAAGGTGCTAATTGCGATTTCTAACAACCTGTATATACCACTAAACATTTATAATGTTTAAAAGGAAGTGCACAATCCACATGGTAACTATCACAATGAGTGATTGAACACTGCCCATTTTTTAAAGTTAGTTGAAGTTGGTAAGATAAATATTGGACAGGCTGTAGAGAGACTTAAATATGATGAACTATATGTTGCAAAAACACTATTTTTCGCTTTGGAAATGGATCCACAAATTGTTTTTTGTTTTTTTAAACTCAGAATCAGGGCTTGTATTGTAAGTTTGGAGTTTGGACGGTGGAAATGTACAAATCAAAATAAAGTTTCCAAATAAATATTCTTTCTGCTTGCTTTATAAACTTTTAGTTAAATTTGTTGCACTCTTTGCGGTTGTGGATTTATTGTTTTGATTTCTTTATTAAATCTGAAAACGTCTTTAAATTTGAGCCCTGAACGTCTACAGGCGGATGTTTTTATTTGCATATTGTTTCCTGTCAGACATCAGGGCCAAATGCTGAGTGTTTTAAAAGCTGAATAATAAAAGGAAATATTATTTGAATTCAAGAGGACAGAATCTCGCAGGATGAGATTTATTTTTTTCTCCCTCTAGCATGTTCACATACATTTGCAGTATTTGCCACAGTGTGAGCACTATGAATCTCTTTACAGAAATAAAAGCTACTGAATTTTTCAAACTCAATCTTTGCATGCATTTATCCATTTGTCTTGATCTGTTTCCCCCAGGTTCATATCTGCATAACCCATTTATACTTTAATGTTTGCTATGGAAAGAATGATAAACTTTGTCAAATATGATGTTTACAGATCATTTGTTTTATTCCGGCACCCAAGATCATTTTAGAGTTGAAGTAAATATGATTATGACTACATAAACACTGTAAATGTGCAAAGAAAACAATGGTGCCTGGTCAGTGGGATCTCTATATATATGTGGGGCTAAAAATCTGGAACACATTTGTTAGTAGTTTCCTCGAGGGTGGAGTGGACGTTTACGTAATTTCCTTCATCCATTTGCATTTTAAAATATATATTTTAGGAGCCTGTATTTACAGGATTATTTTTAAGCCTCCGAGGCGATGTGGCTACCTCAGTGTTTAACTGGTTGCACTGAACAGTCAAATGCTGAAAAACATCCACAAATCAAACTGAAACTCTCAACAAACACGTATTTATAGATTTGTTTTGTAATAATTTAGGCTAAGAAGATTTCTTAAACATTTTGGATTATTCCAGAAGGCAATTCTTATAGTTTGTTTTTGCTTAAAATCTGTATTTTTTCCACACTATTTAATCATAATATTTCTAAAGCACCAATAATTTAGACTCTAGTTCAAACTCAAACAGAACATGTTGCATATGCACGAAGCAGTTGGAAAAAGAGTTGATGGTCTCAGCGGGGATCAAGCAGAGCTAGAGAGAAAGAGCAGGATTTACCCAGTCACCAGGCTCACCCTTCCAGCCAGACACTCACGTCAGGAATCTCAAACAATGGCAGAGCTCCAGCCAGAACACTGTGCTGCTCAGTCCAGCCCACGTCTGCAGCGGGGAGGGGTAAAACACTCTTCTCCACTCCTTATTAACCCTCAAAACAGAATGCTGCAGATCACAAAATCACAACTTTACATTTCTTATTAAAAATCAGGGTTGTTTTTGTTTGATGTTAATCAAAATGATGACATATACAGTACCTTTCAAACGTTTTAGATCGGTATAAATGTTTTTAAAAGAAGTCACTTCCCCTTATCTATTCAAGTGATATTCAAATAAAACAGTTATTTTAAATAGTTTAAACTGTTTTTGCTTTATTGTGGATCATATAAATGCACCTTTGGTAAGCAAAAGAGACTTTTTTTAAAACATTTTTTTTTTCAAATATTGTACAGATATAAAACTTTTAAACATTGTACACTATCATTCTCTGCCAGTGTCGGAAATTATTGAGAGTGATTTCTTTATGTTTTAGAGTGTTAGTGTTTGCATAAAAAAAAGAAAAACAGACAAAAACATACACACACAATAGGCTATAACAACAAATAAAATAGCTGTAAATACAGATTTCTGACAGCTAACGACCAGGAATAAGGGATAATCCACGGCTAGCTGTGCATTAAATGAGTAATAACACACCACAAGATGAGGCATGTTACACAACATCTTGCCATTTACTGTCACTGTCAGGAATTATTTTTAGCGGAAGGATAGTGAATTTAATGAAATGAATTTAATTCAAAGTAACATATACATTTTATTATTTTAATATTGTATTATGTGGTAACTGTTTTATAAAAGTGGTAGCGTAGGCCTACTCGAGGCGTGCTGTCTTGTGAATAGGCCTCTCGTACCTAATTGCTTTACATTACATTTCAGCTGTGATTCGGCCGTAGGCAATCACGACACAGCCGTCCTGATATAGTGCCATATCGCACGATTACGAGTGTGATATTGCGTTTATACAACAGTTCGACAACTGATGTGTGTTAATAAATAATACGAAAAAAAAAATAACAACAGTGTCTTTAAAACACTCTTTTGAGAGGAACTACTTCCTTCCACCACAGATTCAAATCTCAAGTTCACATTTGAGCCTAAGCATCCCTTAGGCTACTAATCCCTGATCTATATAATGATATTATAATGCATTTGTAAATTGTGTGTTATATTGTATCGTTTAAAGTAAAAACAACGTCCTTGTTTACAACCTGTTTTCCCTTTCAATAAAAAAGTCTTTGCTACTGACTCACTTACCGTGCATGAACTTTCACTGAAGTCGAAATCACTATTTCTCAATTCCAAATATTTTTTATTCAGTGGCGGAAACAAGCTTCCATAAAGTTGTGATAGTATGTATTTAAATAATATTTAAATACATAATTTTCGCCATTATAAAAAAGGACACAATAAAAAGTAAACCTATACAAAAGCAGAGATTGCCCGTTTGATATTTTTACCCCAAAAAATGAATTATACCTGAGGTTTAAACATTATCTGCATAAACAGCGATGTTACCGTTGCTGAGAAATATAATGTGGCGATTCAGTAAATAAACTATTGTTAATAGCAGCATTGAATATTTTCGGTGCTCATGAATGTGGTGCAGTAAGTGTGATCTCTGAAATAGGACAAGAGTGATATGTGTGTGTGCTTCAATAAAAGCAGCGCATTTATATAGAGTGGTGATTAAACTGACTGGAACTACCTGTGCTGAATTCACCTTCCAGCCAATAGAGTCAGACAGACCACCTGTTTAAAAACAAAAACAAAACATATGGTTTCAATACGGTTTTCAAACAAGATTTCACAGCTGTGTTTAATAGTGTGTTCAATTTTCTTTCTGAATTTTTACATTTAGATTTGTCAATGTTTACTATAAATATTTAATACATTATTCTATCTGTCAGTGCTGATGCATGCTGAAAGAAGCATTCGACATTGGTGAATACTTCTGAACATTGAACAAATTAATGCATTTTTCATCACATGTTGATTAAACAATTTGTTTGAGAAATTAACTCACTCTCTTTGCCTGCAATCTAACGGTTATATCTTTCTCAAGATCAATAGCCTACAAATGCTTAAACAGTCAGTAAGGTACATCTCTTAACCATCTTGAATTGAGAAATGTTTACACTCAACTAAAGAGAGCTGTTGATTGATGGGATGTATTAATCATGATTGTTGGTATGCCTTTAAAAATACAAACAAATGATCTGGATGCGTTTTAACTTCAAGGATCCCAAGCTAATTCTCCACATAGACCGTAAAAGATCTGGGGCCTGTTTCAAAAAGGAGGTTAAGTGAAAACTCTGAGTATGTTAACCCTGAAATGAGGGAAACTCTGGGTTTTCCGTTTCAGAAAGGGGGGTATATCAAACCCGAGAAAGCAGAGTAAGTCAAGCCCGTTTCTGAAAGAGAGGTAACTTATACTCAGAGTCAGTAACCATGGTAACTTACTCTGTGAACCTAACCTGGTCGGGAGCAGGTTTTCTTCAGTAAACCCAGAGTTTCTTGCGGTCTCCTCCCCTTTTTTAAAGAGGAAGTGCTGTTTAAACACCAACAATAATACTAAAATGTATTTACACATTCTTTAAGGAATATATATATATATATTGTTTGTCCATGGTTTAATTGACTAAATCTGTTTTGCAGCACTTTGCCAAAAAATAAAAGGATTAACATTTGCTAAACAAGGATTAACAACATAACATTTGCTAAACTTTTATTTGATTACCACTGTTTTGGATAATATATTTCTATTAAATCATTGAAAAAACTGTAATAAAATTTAATAAGTTATTCATGATAAAAAATAAGATGTCAATCATAATCATAATCAATTATTGAAGTTAGTTGATATTATGTTTTATTGAACAAATGTTTAATTTATTTAACTGTCATTTTAACTGATGAAAATAATAACCGTAATTTAATAATGCAGTTTATATATTTAACAATTGTTTAATACCATAAACCGTGATATTTTCTGAGACGGTTCTCATACTGTGAAACTCTCATACGTTACAACCCCACATGGGGGAGTCCCCCACCCCACCCCCACTGTTAAACAAGTTGCTCAGCAACTTTTACTCATGTTTTAAATTAACTACTTTTTACTTCAGTAGATTTTTTAGACTGGTATTTTTACTTTTACTTAAGTAAAAATGTATCAAAGTAATAGTAGACTACTTTAGGTTGAATAACATTCTTCCAGTTTCACCTCTGATATTATAACAGTTACTCTAAAATAGTTATGAATTATTAACAACAAATGACATCTTCAACGGTGTAGTTAGATTAATGTAATAATTACTATCTCTAGAAAGTATTGGTCTACATATTACTAAATCCTATATCAACCTCAACCACTTGATTAATACAAGGAGGAGAGACAAGAAACTGCACTTTTAATGCTTTCAAATTAACAAAATACAATTGCATGAATTATTCTTGAATTGATCAAAGTGAGGGAGAAGGTTATATAAAAATATACCTTTTAAAAATGTATGCTGAATCCACTATTGTTTTATACTGAATTGGTCTATAGTTTATGCAGTAGCCTATTTAATGTAATTGCATCATATTTTATTTTAAATTAAATAAGAATTAAGAGTAATCCCTTTAATTAAATTACAATATTTAGATTACTTGGTAATTAATTATACCCAACACCTCTTTTTGTCTGGCGCTGTTGCCATGGTGACTCGTAATATCTGCGCTCCATTGATAATGGCTTTTTATAGCTGTCGTGCACGCGCTTAACTCAGAGTCAGTCAACTCAGAGTTGATTGAACTAACTCATTTCAGCTGTTCTGTAACCGAAAACTCGGAGTTTCCCATCTCAGGGTAAGTCAACTCTGAGTTCAAGCTTTAACTCAGAGTTGGTTGAACCTCCTTATTGAAACGGGCCCCTTATCTCACGATGCTTTTGTATAGTAAACGAAGCCCAATAATACGCCCAAGCCCAATATCGTTTTCAAACGCACATGCATGGGAAGCGTGTCGCCCCCTAATGGACAATATACGATCTCAAAATATTTATTTACGAATCATAATTTACATTAAACTCCAATGCAGTTCTGCAAGATTTGTAAATATAAAAATAACACTAAAGATTTTCTCTTCATAACATTAAAGATTAGCTCATTGATACCAAATCTAACCCACTGTGACCACATCAAAATGGGTTCTCATTGAATTATTAAAATGTTTTGCATTGTGAGTGGCATTATTTCAAGAGATTATTACCCCACAAGCCCGACATCTCAACGATAACTATTACAGAGTAGGCTAGTCATAGACTATAAAAGGACTCAATACTGTGATTTTTAATTAGCCAACTTAATATAGCATAGCATCTGTAAAACAAATATTACTATGATGTATAAACACCTATAAAGGCAAATATACTTAAACAAATTTATTTTAATTGCCACACATTATTTATTTATTTATTTTGGTATTCTGATAACAAAAATTAGGTAAATCATGTGTTTAATTGTGATAAAATATCATAATGAAAAAAATCAGTATGATATTTTATACAGTAGGTCTTATTTGACTTCAGAAACCTTACTTTTAGTTTTCTGAAGTCAAATGAGACCTGTAGTCTACATTTTCTTTACTTCCCAACAATCCCCCCAACACACTATGTTTTTAATGTTTGTGGTTTACAGTATCTAATGTGCAAAGACATTACCTAGCAACTCGTTTGTTTCGCAAACAATATGCGCAGAGAATTCAATCAACACGTTCTGCTGCTGCGTAACTCATATCCGTGCGGGCCTAACAACCTTGCTCAGATCCTTCGTTTCACCCCTTCACACTGTTCGCTGCAAACAGTCTGTATAGTTTATGTTAATTGGGCGAATGTTGGGGGGGCTTTCAGTAGACGAATGCTGATTGGACGCGCAAAGCCATCGCGTCAATCTGATTGGCGTTTGGGTTCAGCGATCAGAGGGGCCGTTGATTTAGTAGGAGCTCGTGTGAAACCGGCATTTCGCCACACGCGCTGCAGCCAGTGTGTCTGAGCTAAAAGCTTCACAGCTATCGGCGCTTCACTCAAATCACTTCAGACTCTATCCAAACACACATTACTGATTCCCTCTTGGTAAGTGTTTTTGGAATTAAATGGCTGAATTAAAAAAATATGAGCGAGAAAAAAAGAATTATTTTATTTGTATTCTTGTTTTGTAGTCCGGTTAGCGTACTCAATCCAATAGCTCGTGCGCAGCTAATAGACATGTGTATTGTATTGGACTTATTTGGTAAAAATCTACAATTCCAACATTTTTTATATTTATACATATCGGATGTTAAAATATGACTCTTTAATCGAGAACTGAAGCGGTAAGTCTCACGGTTAGGCCGCTGGGTGGGATTTTGTAACGTTAGCTCAACGCTTGTGAGGATTAGCTTTAGCTAGTTCACCTCACCACCAACCGACATTTCCATCAAAGAGGCGAGCGACCCGCGTTTGAGTTATTACATTGTAATACAAGGTTTATACGATGTTTACATTAAATTTTCTTTAACTTATTTTCCACACATGTATAACATGTTATTGATTGCTGTTGATATTCATCATCTGGTCCAAGCTTATGCGACAAAGTACTGGGCACGTGCCTGATTCTTGAACGACGATTTAAGAAAATCATTGTTTTGGCTTATTGTGTATCTGACTAGATAAATATTTTTTCTTTTATTATCAAATGGCATACTGTGATCACAAACGAACCGGGCTCAAGATGGCAACGCGGTGTTTCTTGGTCGGGCCTAACGTAACGTTAATTTAGCCTATCTCACAATGGATTCATCTGATTGATAATCAGCTATAATGTCCCACCCTACATGATGGGCAGCTAAACCAAGTAATGTTCATATTGGGTGTGGCTGTTTCCAATTGAAATCTATAGAAACGATCGACTTTAGAAATGAAACGGCCTCATGGGCTTAACAAAGGGATTTTTTTCAGTTTCACGGAAGGGTCCGTCCTAGTTTTCAATCAACACCTAGCTACCTTTATAGGTTTTCAACCAGAAGTATTAATTCTCAGTCGCCCATCATGTAATTTAAACCCGTATGACTTTCTCTAGAGGAACAAGATGTTTCTGACAGCTCTTTTGTGTTCACCAGGAGAACAGCCATGTTGTTCATGGTTTTGGGACATGTGGATGAGATATTTTAATGAGTCGTTTTGTTCGTTTAGTTGAATCCAGTTGACCAAAGAAATGGTGATGGAGAAGCCAAGTGCCCAGCTTGTCGGGCGAGAGTTTGTCCGACAGTACTACACCCTGCTGAACCAGGCTCCTGACTACCTGCACAGGTGAGGATTTGCTGCCTTCATAATCAGATTTTCTTTGCAAATGAGCTTTGCAGAAATGTCATCACAATCCCTTGCTGTTAAATGCATGTTTAAAATGTGACAGCACAAATTGCAATAAAACTAAACTATGTTGCATTTATCTTTCTCAGGTTTTACGGCAAGAACTCCTCTTATGTACATGGTGGTCTGGATAATAATGGCAAACCAGTTGAAGCAGTCTACGGGCAGTCTGTGAGTTTCAATGCAAGTGTTGTGGAATAAATACTAGTTAAGGTTCAGTAGTAGCTCAATGTCATTTTTCTTTTTCAACAGGAAATCCATAAGAAGGTGATGGCTCTCAGCTTCCGTGATTGTCACACTAAGATCAGGCATGTCGATGCCCATGCCACCCTGAACGAGGGGGTGGTGGTGCAAGTTCTGGGGGAGCTCTCTAATAACATGCAGCCCATGAGGAAGTTCATGCAGACTTTTGTTCTGGCACCTGAGGTATGAAGATTTCTTCACAAATGTGTTACCAGATGAAATTGTTAACAAGACCTTGGGGAAATTATCTGAACTATTGTCTTTGAACAGATGTAAACCATTGGAAATATGTGAGATTGTGTGGAGTAAATACTGAATTTGAAAGTAAAAATTGGAAATCTGAATTGATAGCCACCATTAAAGTACTCACGGGTGCGAAAATATCAGGCATTTGATGCTTCACTCTGAAACTTGCGGAGCATATGTTAATTTATTTGAAACGCAGCATTTGTGATTTCAGAATAGCACTGTTTTATATATATATATATTTTAATGGTTTTCATATATTGTGCGGCCTAGGGATGTTCATTTTGTTTTTTTTTTCCCTAACTGACAACTGAAGCTTTATAACCGACAAGATTGTTAAATTAGAATGGACCTGTGACCGTTACCAATTAAAATAACAAACCTAGTTTTCTGAGGGATTAGTTTTAAGGTAGGGATGCCAAAAAATAGCTCTGATGAAAGTCGACTTGTCTCGCGTCGCAAAAAAAGCTGTGCTTGAACACACTAAATCCTTGAACACACCAAGCCGACGAACTAGCACTGATGAAAGCCGACTCTGTTGCCGGGGTAAAAAGCTGCACTTGAACACACTGAGAGATCTAATGCCGATTGTCCGCTAGAATGTGCATTCTGCGTTTGAGTGTAAATGAGACAACTGCCTATTTCAAGAAGGGTATTCCTGCACAACCCGAGGCTGCAGTTCTAGGACCGCAGTTTCAGGACCCTAATTTTCTGTTACAGCGCCACCTACTGAACTGGATCTCCAAAAACACTAATTTAACCCATTTTGGGCCCCAGATAATTGTTGTTTAACATTCATTACTTGTTAAAACGTCACTCTACTTATTTTAGCTGGACTAACTGAGCATCATTAGAAAGATTTAAAACTCCAGCTTCGATAGTTCACAACGGTTTATGATAAAAATGGTTTGCAGTGACATTCATTTCTTAATTTATCACAGGAGTGCCAAATTATTCATCTGTAACGTTCGTTATTTTGAATAGATCATAAAGCAGTCATTCACGTCTTCTCTGGTTCATTTGTTCACATACATACAGCATTCGCCAGGGCTCTTAGTCCAATGGTGCACATGTGGAGAAATAATGATTTTCATGTTCCACTACTAAATTATGCGATCTGAAGCTTTAAGAGCGAACCCTGTGAGCGAACCCTATATATATATATATATTTAATAGAGCCCGACCGATAAAGGATTTTGAAGGCTGATACCGATACAGATATTTTTGGGTTTTAAAATCCGATATTCCTAAATATTGGCCGATATATATATATATATATATATTTATTAAATATTGTTGGATTTCACACACGTGTAAAAGAAAAGCTAACTTTTCTGCACAAGATTTGACGTTTGATACTTTTTCTCTATGTCTAAATGTTCACTCCTCGCAAGTATAACTTACATTTTACAATGCAGGGACTGTAACTAGAGATATGCTAGTTATACAGTAATTATTACTTTATTTAGGCATAAAAAGTTCATTGTGGTTTCCAAGCTCATTAATGTTAACGTTAGTGGTCTTCCACTGATGATATTGGCATTAGCTTGCTTTGTGTTTAGCTAGTCTATGATGAGCCATAATTTAGCAATAGATAACATCATACGGCAAATTGTAAAACATACATTTTCAATATAACAGGCCAAGAAGAGATGATTGAAGCGTGTTTTGTCCGTTTTTATTTCATTTTTTAAATATTCATTTATCAGCCATTATAACTGCCGATACCGATATTTTGGAAAATGCCTAATATCGGCCGATAATATCGGTCTGGCTCTAATATTTAATGTTCTGTTCTGAATATTGTTAAAATGAAAGGATTTGTTGTGCGGTCTATGAAACTAAAATAGTCTATAGCTATTTTGCTTTATATACTGGTATTTTACATTATTTCGCAGTGTAAATAGCCTAATAAAACGTGACTTATGTGATTTGTCAGTTTTCTCTCAAAAATAAAGGCCTTCAATTTAATAGAGGAATAGTGACAGCCCTAAATTAAACCTCTTTGAATGTAGAACTGAAAGTGACATTCATTATGAGTTATAATTATCATTATCATATGCAGTAAAAGACAATGTAATGTGAGCCCTTTAAAAGGTTTTGCCACAAGCTCAACTCAGTCATGTTGATTGTGAGGCTGCTTTTCGCCAAGACGAGAAATGTCACGTTTTAATATCGTGAGGGCATGTGCCACAAGATCTTGTCATGCCCCTAACTTTAAGAAATAATTGGTTAGATATTTTGTGTGTGTGTGTGGAGTAAAGTTCAATGTGCAGGGATACTTAATTTTCTGCATTCCTCCCCAGTCTATGCCATCCCCATTTCACGTTTAGTCTCCTCTATTCATCAGCATCTGTTAGAATCAAAATAATTCTTTGTTTAGTAGTCACAGATGATTAAATAGAAATTCACCTGCTGAAAAGTGTCAACATTAGACTTGGTGTCTTGGAAGCATCGACTTGTTCTGATCTTCTTAATAATAAAATGGCTTTAGGCACATTTAGCCTTTTTGCCAACAAATTAACTTAGTATCTCTTGGATCATTTAATTATATTTATTTTATTGTTGTAATCTTTTAGGGAACCGTTGCAAATAAGTTCTATGTACACAACGATATCTTCCGGTACCAGGATGAAGTGTTTGGGGACTCCGACTCAGAACCACCTGAGGGTGAGCAGCTGATATTGTTGGTGTATTTCAGGCACCTTTAGTTTAATCGGTCTCCCCATTGCTCTTGCTGTGAGCAGATGACTTCATTCATCTCCTGTTGTTCACAGAGTCTGAGGAGGACGTGGAGGAGCTGGAGCCAGTACACTCGCCTGAGGTGGTCCAGGATGAGTCTGCTGGATACTACGATCAGACACCTTGGTAACTTGTATTCAGTTTTCAGCTCATTTAATACACTTCCATTTGATAATCACTTGAGTAAGGCAGGATGCAAATCGTGTGCGTGTGTTGAAATTCAAAACAAACTACACGCACTTCAATTTTAATTTGTTACATAAGGAATGCTTCTGTAACCTTATCACAAGACTCTGTTATGATGCCCTCCAAAAAGTGTTGCTTTTTACCATTGAGTGGTAGTTTCATGCAAGTCTGTCCATTTACAGCGTGGAGCCAGAGGGGCCGCAAGAAGAGGCGTCTATAACTCCAGAGCCCCAGCCTGAGCCAGAAGCAGAGGTGGAGCCTGAGCCAGCAGCTGTAGAGCTGAAACCAGAGCCTGTCAGCCAGCCTGAGGTTCACGTTGAGGAAAAGACTCAGAGATCTTCCCCTTCGCCCACACCTGCTGACTCCGCGCCCGCCATGCCAGAGGAGAACCGGGTAAGACCACACTCGTTCATCACTGTCTGTTGAGTCTCTCTCATGTCAACTGACCTGTTTTGTGAAGCTGTACAGTCATCCCAAACTGGATAGGTGAGATTAAATCCTTCCTTGTTTTCAGCAATTTTCATGGGCTTCAGTCACTAGCAAGAATCTCCCACCAGGAGGAGTGGTCCCTGCCACAGGAGTCCCTCCGCATGTTGTCCGAGTCCCATCTGCCCAGGTAGATGTCACAACACCCCTTTACTCCATTTTAGGAATATTTGATATTGCTTATCTCTGAATTAAATGTAAAAGCAGTAAATAGGATGAAGTCAGTATAACCTTTTTACAGTGTCCTTGTTACTTCAGTAATTACTATAAAAAGTGTTTAATCACATGCAACTAACCCTATAGTAAAAACATGTTCATTCTTATTGCTCACACTAAGATCAGGCAATGTAACTTGCTGTAGATCCTAATCAAGGAAGTTTTGTTGTAGTTCTTGGATTTTTGCATTAAATAATTTAATATACAGCTTGATTGTTTGTGATTTGTGCTCCATAGCCTCGAGTAGAGGTGAAAGCAGAAACACAGACCACAGCACAGAGACCCCAGAGAGATCAGAGACCACGTGACCAGAGACCAGGACCCTCTCCTGCTCACAGAACATCGAGACCAGGAGGTGTGCAAAAGTCTACTGAATCTAGTATGGGTCCATTATAACAGTTTTTAAAATATTTACGAAAGAGGCGATTAGCTGGCAAAACTGCTTGTAATGAACTTCATGTGTGCATAGAAGTAGCATATACTCCAGTGAAATTGAATGTTGAATTAAAAGGACTTGAATCAATTATTCAATCTCTGTTTTAGTGGTCCGGGAGGGTGAGAGCGGGGAGTCAGAGGTACGGCGGACGGTACGGTATCCCGACAGCCACCAACTCTTTGTTGGAAACGTACCTCACGATGTGGATAAGAATGAGCTCAAAGAATTCTTTGAACGTAAGTGTTGAAGATGGCCCTTCTCAATTCAAACCATCCTCATCCTGCTTGAGCTTACCTGCTCATTTCTTTTCAGAGTATGGCACTGTTCTCGAGCTGAGAATCAACAGTGGTGGAAAGCTGCCTAACTTTGGATTTGTGGTATTTGATGATTCTGAGCCCGTGCAGAAGATCCTCAGCAATCGGGTACGTGTGACACTCGGATGTTGAGTGATACGGGATATTTTGACTGATGCAGGATTCAGAATGACCTTTTTTTCTGTGTGTTGTAGCCCATTAAACTGCGAGGAGATGTGCGACTGAACGTAGAGGAAAAGAAGACCCGCTCGGCCCGTGAAGGTGACAGGCGGGACATCCGTCCCAGAGGCCCGGGGGGACCGCGTGACAGGATTGGAGGGTCAAGGGGACCGCCCGCCCGTGGAGGCATGGCTCAGAAACCCAGTTTTGGCGCCGGTCGAGGCACAGGACCCAGCGAGGGCCGCTACGCAGGACCACGTCAGTGAGGCAGCTCCCACGTCATTCACTGCTGTTGCAAGTCACCCTGGTTAACACAGATGGCTTTTCTGTTCCCTGTCTCCATCCCTCACTCCAGGACCCCCTAGGAGTGTGATTTATTTGTTTCTTTATCTGGACTTCCTTTTAATTCTGAGATTGAACTTGAATTTGTTGTAGAAAAACAAAACTACTTGAATTGGGGAAAGGAGAAACCTACTATTTGGTTTTAGAGTTCTCTCCCTGTTTCTTAAAGGAACGTGTTTTTACTGCTTGGGCAATCCTGTGTATTGCTAGCACCCGCTTTCAGGTCAAGTGCAAGTATGGTTTTATTTGGAATTGTTGCCATGTCAAATCATGGTTGTGTGTGAGTGACTATCTAGCATGTAAAGAATCCTGTTTGCCTTCTACTGTTGCACTTCATCAAGAATGACAACATATTTTAACAACTCCACTGATGAGAGAACAAAATAAACTCTATGTACTATTTTGAAGCATGGGTGTGTCTTGTCCAAGTTAAGAGATGTCGACAGGGATCATACGCTGATGGAAAATATAAATAAGGTCAATTTTTAATTGACCTCAGGCCTGGAACTAAAACAAACCTTTTCATAATTAAGAAAAGTGGCAATTATGTAGAAACATTAAAAGTATTTCCTATTTGACTAGTTAAAATGTAAAATTTATTTGACTTGTGTAAAGTGTGAAAAATGGAGTTGTTTATTGAACCTTTTAGACAAAAGTTTGCATATGTGATCATATAATATAATGGCATAGAAATTTGCAATGCAAATGATACAGTAGGTTTAACAGAGTTAAAACAATTTAAAGGGATAGTTCACTTTGAAATTAATTTTTGATATATTAGCTTACCTCCAGGGCATCCAAGATGTAGGTGTCTTGTTTCCACAGTATTTTCAATTTTGACATTTTTTGGTCAAACCATTCTTGTCTGTCAATGGAGGGTTATGAGGTCTTCTTTAAAGAGCATGCACAGAGAAGTCCAAATTAAACATGATTTAATTACTCGTGAATGTAAGTACACATTGATGGCCTAAGACACGAAACAAGCGGTTTGTGTGAGAAAACGAACAATATTTATATCGTTTTTACCTCTTGTTAACAGCCGTCGAACTGATCTGAATCAGATGTCCAACTGAACCGTCTCCAACGTGACGCGATCGCGTGCGTATGTAGCCTACGTCACGCATTGTTTACACGGAGATTTCGGAAGTTTTACCTCACTAAATATATTTAGATATATCGAAATCGTCTTTCATTGCGATTTCCCGTACATCTAAATATGTTTAGTTTTAAACAAAAGTTGCCTCTAAAATGCCCGGTATAAGGTAAAATCATGGATGTTAGTCACCATGAAATTAAGATTGATTTACGGAGAACTGCAGTAGTTAATAAAAATGATTTATCGATGCACTACATATGGAAAAGTCAGGTGCCAGGTAATTTTTAAACTGCCCTTTTTTTTTGCAATCTCTTCTGTGTTTTCTGGTGCTGTCATTCACATGAGATCACTGCAATGGCAAACCACAATCATATATGCACATACATACAATTCCCCAACTCATTCCTGTTTGAGAAGCCACACAGATGTTACAATTGGGAAGAAAATACTGCAATTTCTTTCATGTCAACTTAAATTATACAAGGTACAGGCTGCCCCTCCCCCAATGTATTTCGCCATGTTAAAAAGACGGCACAGACAGTGTTTCACTAAATGTCGAAGAGAGTCCTCCTGTTCATTTGCTGCCGCATCTGAAGATACGTTAGCATAGTGTTGATCATTTACATGTGTGTGTGTGTGTGTATATATATATATATATATGCAAATCTAATTTCTAAAGGCTGCAGCACCTGAAGATCTTCATAGCATCGGCTCAATCTTTTTTCCATTACTGCCAGGGTAGAACTGGTCATAACAGAAAAGTCAATTTTGCACTTATAGACATCCATCACCCAGCCACCAAAATGATGAGATTTTGCAATACTGTGCTGCCACTCTCAACAAATATCAATATGTTATATTGCCATAGCAGCATTCTTTACAGATACCTTATCCCGAGGCACACGCCGGCCAATCATCTTCCCATTTTCTCAGTCTGATCGAGTTACTGAGATTATTGGGTCTAATTATGAATTCATGTGCTTGCATCATACTAAGTGAAAAAAAAAAAAAAAAAAAAAAAACACAATCACAACTGTAGCTCATTATAAAATGAACGTGATTAGCTGTAGCAGTGATGTAGAGGGGTGTTGACCAGCAGGTGGCCCAGCATTAGTATTCATGAGAGGGAAAGTGCAGCTTCTCTCCGCTACTTTATTTTGAAGCTCCACACCCTCATGACCCACATGAGTTCAGGATGTCCTCGTACAGCTGGCCACAACCCACCAAACATACGGACCCCCAGCTGGACCCTCTGCAACACCACAGACAGAGCTATAGCTATTAAAAGGGTGAGTTCAGCCAAAAATCAACATTCTGTCATAGGCTATACCTTTCCTTATTTTTTTCCAAATTTGGAATTGGTTCCTTTTGTCCTCGCAATTAATCCCCATGGCCATTGAGGATTGTATGCCTTAAACCCCAAAAGCACCATACAAGTGGTTAGAATGATTTTTCTCTGTTTGAGATTCTGGGTGAGGAACAGACCGAAATTAAAGTCATTATTTAATGGATATCTTCCCCTCTAGTAAGCTGTGAACCACTGTGACCAAATCATTCAGAGTCGGTGAATTATTCAGACTGTTTATCAGTAAATCAATCATTTTATTCAAAACATGAGCAACTTACATTTTCTCTCCTTAGTCACACAAAACTATCCTACATGGTACTTTCAAGATGCCTTTGCAAACTTCTTGAAGCTGCATTTCTTTTTTTTTCTTTTCTTTTCTTTTTCTTTTTTTTTTTTTTTTTTGCAGTAGGGATGTGTGCAACGACTAATTTCATTATCGTTTAAAATGGATATTCTGCAACAGACCAGTTTAGATGGTCTGTATACGCTAGAGATCCATTGAGTATGAACTAATATGGACTTGGACAACTTTAAAAAAAATTGTTCCCATTTCTAATTTTGGTAACACTTTATTTTACGACCCACAAACAAGTACACCTAAATTACGGTGTACGTTTCTGTAGTTATAGTGCACTTCCGTGTAAGTATAAGGGAACAATATGTTAAGTTTGGGGTAATAAAGGGGTAACAAGCACCACTTTAATTTACAGCCCTCAGGAGTTACACTTACCCTGTAACTACACAGAACAAGGGGGTAACAAACGCTATGTAGCAATACGAAACAACACTATTTGCACTGTAATTACAGAGAAAGGTATTAATTACACAGTATATTTGCACTGACATTTAAGTGTCATTGCAATTCAATGGGATAAGGTAAGTACTAATTACCACATGGTACAGTCAATTAAAATCATAGCAGAAACAAATTATTTAGATTTTTCTAGCAATCTAGTAAGAAAAGGCAATATGTCAAAATGTCAAAATTACCCTGAACATATTTTGCCAGAAATGTGATACATTGTATAAACAGACATACAATTTTTTTTTTTCACGGAATATATTAACAGAATAGGTACCTGATGTTATTTTTTTAACTAATTAAATAATTTGCTGTATATCTGCTTGTTGCCCCCTTTTTACCCCAAACCTATACCTATATATATATATATATATATATATATATATATATATACTATGTACATACAATCTATGTATCCCATGGATGAACTAGCCTACCCCTTTAAAAAAAATCACCTCCAGAGTTGCCAAGTTGTTAATAAAACAAAATGAACACTTCTTTTTCTCAGCTAAGACTGAAAATATTTCTCATATATTGAAGGAAAAAGCATTCTGTCAAAGCCTTCATGTTTCACTGGCTTCAGGCCCAGCGGCGGTTTTCAGTGTCAGCCGTAATGTAATTCCAGTCCCACTGTAAAGCGCAGGGCCGTTGGAGGGGTGGGTGGTCTTCAGACTACTCAAGCGAGGGGACAAATTGACTGAGGTTTTGTGGTTCATAATCCACTTGCATAATTTAAAAGCCTGAACAAGGATGGCCATAAGGCAGAGTATGGATGTATTCAAATGCAGCCATACAGGGCCTCTGGGAAATTCTTGCAAAGTGTACAGTATACTTTCCAGAGCCTGAATCTGCTTAATTGACTTTCCTCTAAAAATTGGTTGGGGTTTCTAAAAAAAAACAAAAATGCTTCAAAATAATATAATAACATAAACAATGTCAATATTCAATGTGCGTTTGACTTTTAAATTTTGAAGAAGGACTACAGCACCATATTAAATGTAATTCCTCTAAAATAGTTGAAAAGTGCATGAAGGGACAAACAATTGATCTGCTGCATTAAAATATACTGTATGCAGGATTTAATAGTTTACTGGTTACTATTATTTATATAATTTATATATATAGGTATATATTGTACCTTTATTACATGATATATAAAGGTATACATTTTGTACATATTTAATATATAATGTTTTTAACAGACACACACATATATGTATATTATTACATTTTCACATCATATATATATATATACAACCCGAATTCCAGAAAAGTTGGGACGTTTTTTAAATTTGAATAAAATTAAAACTATACGACTTTCAAATCACATGAGCCAATATTTTATTCACAATAGAACATAGATAACATAACAAATGTTTAAACGGAGAAATTGTACACTTTTATCCACTAAATGAGCTCATTTCAAATTTGATGCCTGCTACATGTCTCAAAATAGTTGGGACGGGGACACGTTTACCATGGTGCAACATCTCCTCTTCTTTTCAAAACAGTATGAAGACGTCTGGGCATCGAGTTTATGAGTGTCTGGAGTTTTGGTGTTGGAATTTGGTCCCATTCTTGCCTTATATAGGTTTCCAGCTGCTGAAGTGTTCGTGGTCGCCTTTGACGCATTTTTCGTTTAATGATGCGCCAAATGTTCTCTATAGGTGAAAGATCTGGACTGCAGGCAAGGCCAATTCAGAACCCGGACTCTTCTACGACGAAGCCATGCTGTTGTAATATCTGCAGTATGTGGTTTTGCATTGTCCTGCTGAAATACACAAGGCCTTCCCTGAAATAGACGTTGTCTGGAGGGGAGCATATGTTGCTCTAAAACCTTTATATAGCTTTCAGCATTCATAGTGCCTCCCAAAACATGCAAGCTGCCCATACCGTATGCACTTATGCACCCCCATACCATCAGAGACGCTGGCTTTTGAACTGAACGCTGATAACACGATGGAAGGTCTCCCTCTTATTTTGTCCGGAGGACACGGCGTCCGTGATTTCCAACAAAAATGTCAAATTTGGACTCGTTTGACCATAGAATACTTTTCCACTTTGAAATAGTCCATTTTAAATGAGCCTTGGCCCACAGGACACGACGGCGCTTCTGGACCATGTTCACATATGGCTTCCTTTTTGCATGATAGAGCTTTAGTTGGCATCTGGAGATGGCACGGCGGATTGTGTTTACCGACAGTGGTTTCTGGAAGTATTCCTGGGCCTATTTAGTAATATCATTCACACAATCATGCCGATGAGTGATGCAGTGTAGTCTGAGGGCCCGAAGACCACGGGCATCCAATAAAGGTCTTCGCCTTTGTCCCTTACGCACAGAGATTTCTCCAGTTTCTCTGAATCTTTTGATGATGTTGTGCACTGTAGATGATGAGATTTGCAAAGCCTTTGCAATTTGATGTTGAGGAACACTGTTTTTAAAGTGTTCCACAATCTTTTTACGCACTCTTTCACAGATTGGAGAGCCTCTGCCCATCTTTACTTCTGAGAGACTCTACCTCTCTAAGACATCCCTTTAATCATGTTACAGACCTGATATCAACTTAATTAGTTGCTATAGATGTTCTCCCACCTGAATCCTTTCTAAATTTCTTGCTTTTTCAACCATTTGTTGTCCCCGTCCCAACTATTTTGAGACCTGTAGCAGGCATCAAATTTGAAATGAGCTCATTTAGTGGACTAAAGTGTAAAATTTCTCCATTTAAACATTTGTTATATTATATATGTTCTATTGTGAATAAAATATTTGCTCATGTGATTTGAAAGTCGTATAGTTTTCATTTTATTCAAATTTAAAAAACGTCCCAACTTTTCTGGAATTCGGGTTGTATATATATATTTCTTTTTATTATTTATACACACACACACACACACACACACACACACATATAATATATATATATATATATATATATATATATATATATATATAAATGGACAAATTGATTAATCCAGGTGTGTCTGACCTCCTGAGTAGTCACGGCAACAATAATCAGACACACCTGAATTAATCAAGTTTGCCCAATAATGGCAGACAGGAAACAAGGAGCTGGCTGAAGTTCAGGAAGTAGTGCAGCTGTGCATAAAGCCCATTGGAAATGATTCAAGCTTTGTGACATGGTGCATTATCCTGCTGGAAGTAGCCATCAGGGGATGGGTGGCCATAAAGGGATGGACATGGTCAGAAACAATGCTCAGGTAGGCCTTGGCATTCAAACAATGCCCAATTGGCACTAAAGGGCCTAAAGTGTGCCAAGAAAACATCCCCCACACCATTACACCACCACCACCAGCCTGCACAGTGGTAACAAGGCATGATGGATCCATGTTCTCATTCTGTCAAATTCTGACTCTACCATCTGAATGTCTCAACAGAAATCGAGACTCATCAGACCTGGGAACATTTTTCCAGTCTTTAACTGTCCAATTTTGGTGAGCTGTTGGAAATTGTAGCCTCTTATTCCTATTTGTAGTGGAGATGAGTGGTGCCCGGTGGTATCTGTCCCCCCATTCCCAAACACAAAACACACGATTGACCCAAAGATCTTGGTTTAGCTCACACAAATTTCACAATTCTCACACACTGTTCAGATGTTTTAGTTCAGAAAACCTTTAATAGAATTAGATTTAGCATTATGACATATTTCAATAAATATTGTGTTATATACAGATATAGCAGAAATGGTACATTCCGTTTTTCTTCAAATTGCTCACATTTCTGTACAAGCCAAAAATATCTGCCATTTAATTCTATTCATGCACAAAAATTCCATGTTTTAGTATTGGAACATAAAAAATAAGAATTCGCTGTTCTTTTCACTGCTTGGAAGTGCACTCGGAGAATGACAAGAAGCAAATGAAGAGATGCACTTTGTGCCAATCCACAATAGAAGCAAATAAACCCTTTAAATTAAGGCCATACCAACTTGTGCAAAAATAAAAATTTTACCCACAGTTTTGCGTACATAAGTTACATATGATGGCCATGCCAATCATCACTCAGAGATCACCACTTCCTGGGCAGTTGTGATCGAATAAAGGTGGCATTAAATCAAAACAGGACAAAATCAATAAAATAAATGATAAACACACACACACACACAAAAGAAACATGCCTCAAAGTAAGATTCAGAAATCATCAGGACATTAAATCGATATTTTCATGATTATTAAGCCAAATAACAAATTGTATTTGCATATAGCACATATTTCACATCACATTGTCCTTGTGTTCCCGAGCCAGCACTATTTGTCACAACTCGTCATGTGTATTGCGTGTGTGAGGGCCCGGGGCGTCACCGCTGTCATTTACACACGGGACAGTCCAGCAACATCGTCAATAGCCTTAAGCAGGGTTCATCAAGAAACAAATCGGTCATAAACAGCAACGTGAAGCTGAACGTATTTCTACAAATGTTCTTTTTCTAAATGTGTTTTTGACTACATATTTGCGTTTCCCATTTCAAGAATGAGCACATCGAGTGTATAAAGCAACTTCATGACTTTCCGCACTGTACACTGTGATGTATATCGTACATCGTGTGCCTCGATCAGTCTCGCACAGGACTCGCCGGAAGAATGACTATTTGAAACAACGATGATTTATATTGTTTGTAATGTTCCAGATCCAGTCGTGAACACTCCTTTCAGCACAATTCATCATGTGTGAACATTCAAATGATGTGTGAAATGTGTTCTTGCTACATTGTGCTGCATGTGGATAGCGTTTCACATTACAATGTTCTCGAGTAGAACTCAGCTTCTGCTTAACGTATCATACAGCGAGGTCTAATATATAGTGTAACCCAGTGTCTTCACCAGTGAGGTATAAACCAGTTTTCAGATCACACATTTGAGCACTTTGTCACAAGCCGATTCATTTGAGGGAGAAGATTTGATGTTAAGAATCAAAAATAGCCCTTCAAATTTGCCATTATGCCTGGTCATTTAAAGAAATGAAACCAAATAAATGGAATAAAAAATCAATTAAAATGTGCCATCAATTACCTATGAACTTAGCTTCACTCTCAACCAAAATATATATATACGCACATCAAAACATCATGATACCATTTGGAGTTTCTTGGTAATATTATTCTGTCACAAAATGTCTGACTATTCGCAGTGTATAAAGATATATGCTTGTAGGTTTTCTTGAAGAAATGTTTGAAAAACTGAATAAATTACAAATGTTACAGGTCTTACAAAATTGGTCAATGTCAAACAGGACGAAATGGAGACGACGAAAAATTGGTCAAACTTCAGTTTGAAAACCGGAAAGGCAAATTGACTACAGAGTAACAAAACTGCTCTTTGGTTTTAAACAAACGAAAAGTATATATATTTATATATGTCACGCATGGCAAAATCTTGCATATCCTACACAGGGCATCTATCACACAGTCTGGACACATGCTCACTTTGTGTAATGGTGTTTCTCTTCAGTTCGGTAGTCAAACAAAACATTACAAAAGTGAAAAATGACATTTATATCATCTGCACCACACACAAAAAAGCCTCGCCATGCATAGACAGCAAATGAGCATGACTGGAAGAGAAAATTGAACACGTACGAAATAGCATTTTTTGGGGCCTTCGGAATAAAACGGCCATATTCAACATGATGAACACTGAAAATAATTGCATATAGGATTATTGCATAGAGAAGCCAGATGAAGATGCATCCTAAATTTTACAAACTAAACCTTTGTGCACTTTTTTATTCTGTTGCACAATGCAGAGTTTATACATATAGGTTTGAAAAAAAAAAAGGAAAAAACACTGTAATATACATTTGGTTGGAAATATAGATCTACTAGTATCATGGCACTGGCTGTACTGCTAAACCAAGCTTATAAAAATAACACTGTTGTGATAGTATGAGATATGAAAGATCGCTTTGCTTTTCTTTCCGTCCGTTTCTGACATACTCTGAGATGGTCAAAACGATGGCAAAACAAAAGAATGCGTCTAGATATATCTAATAAATTATTAGTATTTCCCCCCTCTCAACCCGTATCATTAATATATCAAATGGTGAACACATAAATAAATAAATGAAATTGTCTTTTTTTTTTTGGGTCGACCTAAAAGATGACGTTTGGCACATGATCAGAACACAACCTGATGTTTAAAAATAATAATACAAAAATAAAAAGATTTAAATGAGCACAGATAGAGGAACACATTGACCACAGCTCGAATAAATATATATATTTTTTTCACTGGCACTCATCAAGATCCATTAATAATCGACATCAGAATGAAACATCCAGGACACATGTACTGTACCAAAACAAATCTCGGTCTCAGTGACGTTTTCATCGTATAATCGTGGAAGCCCCAAACTGCCTCGAGACACCAAAAAAAAAAAAAAAGTCGAATTTTCAATCACTTTCTTATGGAAGTATTATCATTTAAATATATGATATATTACAGCAGTACTTTTTCTCCATATTCTCGCAATGCAGTGCGTCTTCAAGTTGCAAAAAAAGTTTTCCTCTTGGATTCCCAGTCATCAGTTCAGAAGTTCTTAAGTTGAATATTTACTTTTAGTCATTTTCATTTTTTTTTTTAGTAAATATATTGCCACATTCATATATCATGCATTTTACTGCATTGCTATTGCACAGGTCCGGATTATTCAGGAGGACAGGAGAGAAAGAGACGAAAAAAAAAAAAAAAAAAAAAAGAGGAATAAATACCTCTGGCAGGGACTCGTCATCACCGGAAGCGAGTGAGAGCACTGCAGTGAGAGAAAGGCGGGCACGGTGGGACGTGGGGAGGGGCGTAGAGACGGGTGTATTCGGATCTCTTTACTGCGTTATTTACTTCATATTGTGAACATCCTCGCTGCGGATGATCTTGTAAATGATCCAGTAGAAAATGTTAAAAATGAGGAAGACCAGCGGAAAGGCCACACGCGACACTGTGTCGATCCGTTTGGCGCGGCTGATGAAGAGCTTGCGCATCTCCTCTACGGTCTTCTCAGGGGGGTTGGTGGAGGTGGGTGCGTTGTTGTTGTTGCCCTTGATGGCCATGCCATCTTTGCCCTGGAGACAGGCCGGACCCATGCCATAGGCGGAGAAGCTGAATCTCCCGTCTCCCGCCTCGTCCTCCTGCAATACAGCACAGGTGTTGATCGGTCAAGAAACACGTCATTCACACGCTTCACCTTAAACAATGCGCTTTTATTAAACCGGTTTCACACAGAGATTCCGGAAAATACATTGATAATGTGTCCCGGGATCGTTTGATTTTGATTGCTGGAATCATCCTAGTAAAGACACGTAACATCAGGATGATGAAAACAAACTTTCTTATTAGTTACTGTGCAATGTGATAATCTGCATTTAAACCCCCTGGTACGATAACTATACCATTGCGAAGACACGTCCGTCATCATTATGACACACCCCTTGGTCCTGACTTTTGTTGGGACTGATCCCAGCAATACTCTAAAAATTTACTCTACGCTAAAATCCGGGTAGCCATAAGTTATAGAAACTATGAAAGGTTTCTCCGGTGCGAAAACCCCTATTGTTACTAGGTCCCCATCCTGGAACATGTTTGCGTTCACACAGAAGGCACTCTAGCAATTCTATGGCAGTTTTCTGGGATAAAAAGGGATACAAAGATTCTGCGGCCCCGTCCACACTACTGCGTTTAAAAACGGAGAATTAAAACGAAAACGATCTCCGTCCACACTAGCGTTTTACCTGCGTATTAGAATTTATCTCCGTCCACACTAAAACGACTGAAAACGTGGATCACGTGACCATTCACCAACACTGGGCATGCGCGCGCCGGTGTAAACAGTGGTTGGCGAATCAGGGAAAGATACGTCATGACTGATGACACCCAATCATAGAGCAGAGCGTGAGCCTCTGCGTCATCGTTTGTAAACTCCTCCGTTTTGTCTCGTCCACACTAAAACGCCCTCCGGAGATTCAAAACGCAAAACGCAGCTGCAGCGTTTCTAAACTTCTCCGTTTTAGGTCTTCGTTTTTCCCGTTTTAGTGTGAACGGGAGCTCTCCGTTTTTAAACGAAAACGCAGTAGTGTGGACGGGGCCTGCGTGAAAGGGGCTTGAGGGATTTTAATTCTCTGATCGTCTACTACTAGTACTCAATCTCATTCAAGGAAATCTTGATTGCACAGTCAGCACTGTATGATATGAGTATACTCAATGCTAAAGACTTGAAACAGGTCACATTATGCATGTGTCCAATCACGGAGACTGACACCGCAAATAAAAACGTTAACCCAGGGTTCAGGAATGTACCGTATGAAATTTATGAATACCCAGGATAAATTGTTAACCCTAAAGTATGAGCAGAGTGAAATGGGAAGGAAGATGGATTCTGTTTACAATGACCCAGAGTTAACTAGTTCAGGTATGAAAAGCCATCATATGTGATGCGATCTGGGAAAACCCACCACATATTACAGGTTTTGAGACTTTATTAAAGCTGGGTTCAAGCCCTTTCCAAATCTGTTTTTATTTCCTGTATCGTTTTTCTCTACCAAATATTGTGGTCTGAAGTCGGGTGATCGCTATGATTTTCAGAAACGGAATTTTTAGAAAAAACGGTTTAATTAGGTCACGTCCTACTAGCGGGATGACTGGCGCTCTTTATTTATTGCCTTTTTTCATATTACGTATTTTAGTAATCATCATAGATTAGGTATCATTCGAAAGCTTATTCGAACTCAAAATTCATCCTATGAAAACCGTTTTGAAATTGGACGATCGAGAGGCGAGCAAGATCTTTAAGCGAGCAGCTTCAAACTTTGTTCTCTTGTCCTCCGCATCACACCACACGATAACGCTGTATAAAAATAAATAAATAAAAACTTGTGAGCAGTTGTAGTTCACCAAGGACTGGACTTTATTCTGTTATGTGGTTTATTTTGATAGGTGAACTGTCTTTGTAGTGTTAAGAGGAGAGCTACAGTAAAAGGGAGATTTTTTTTTTTGCCCCTCCGCTCCGCCTGCATGTTCTTAAAGAGAAACACAGTCTTTTCACTTGGCCATTATAAATCTCTATTTTTCTGCACTAAACTAGTGAATTTTCCCAAGATATATTCAGAGATGATGAACAAGATGTTATAGAATAATAATTTAATAAAAACCCAATTTTGACAAAAAAAAACTGACATTCAATCTATATTTAGACCTTACGGAAAAGTACCAGCGCGACATCCAGCGGGTTTTCCCAGATCGCATCACATATAATGCCAGTGGACAACAACCCAAGAGTTAACGTAAAAAATAAATAAATAAATAAATAAAAAAACACAATCATGGCGGTTTATCCACATGACCCCAGTTGATAAATCAATATTTAGTGAAGCAAAACAATAGTGTAATAAAAATACTAATATTTAAACATATTTAAACTATAAACCATTGCTTTCGGACAATTATCATACGTGGGTTCATGAGAACATTCTGAAGCGCTATAGGTTGTGATCCGTGACATACAGTGAGGAAAATAAGTATTTGAAGACCCTGCTATTTTGCAAGTTCTCCCACTTAGAAATCATGGAGAGGTCTGAAATTGTCATCATAGGTGCAAGTCCACTCTGAGAGACATAATCTAAAAAAAAAATATCCAGAAATCACAATATATGATTTTTTTTAACTATTTATTTGCAGGATACAGCTGGAAATACGTATGTGAACACCTGTCTATCAGCTAGAATTCTGACCCTCAAAGACCTGTTAGTCTGCCTTTAAAATGTCCACCTCCACTCCATTTATTATCCTAAATTAGATGCACCTGTTTGAGGTCGTTAGCTGCATAATGACACCTGTCCACCCCATACAATCAGTTAAGGTCTTCAAAAAGAAAATCATATACATAAATGAGAGAACTTTAATTTTTTGCTGGAATATCCCTTTAAGTCCTCAAGGTGGATTACACGTTTTTATGAGTATTAACTATTGACGTGTCAGCTAAATTCCATAGGGCGCTGTCAGAGGTCACAATATTTCACGTTTCACTTAATGGACTGACCTTGCCTTGCTCCCCACCTACACACGCTCTTATTTGAGATTCAGCAGATGGACTTGATCTTACACGTTAATGAAAACAGTCCCCAAAATAACCCCCTCGGTTAATTACATTTCAGCGCGGGGGTAGATATTTCACCATGATTGTGCCTGCTTAAACACAAACCGCAGAGGCGAAATGGGATCATTATGTTCGTAATGCATGTTTTCAATTTGCAGGTGCAAACAGGGAAACATTCAGCTTTTAGTGAAAGATCAGCCATTTTCTACACAGGACTCCATTTTTAGACACGTTGTCCTCCTTCTGTCCTTGTCTTTCAGCCATCCCATTTATAACTGTTAATGTGTGCAGGGGTAAATGGAAGATCACACTAGGATGTGAGTGTGTGTGAGGGGGTGATGTTATTCCATTGCCCCTTTGTTTTTGTATACGACGCTGTCTTTGATGCCAGCGTGCTACGACCTTTCCTTGTCCTTCAGTTGCACTGGCTCGCCATTTGTAAGTATTACGGATGCTCGGCTTTATTTCTGCTGCCATATGATTAATGTGGTGGCTCCGAGACGTGACGTGGAGCTGTAAAGAGGAGCCGGGCTGCAGCACCGCTGCGTCCTGCGTCACTTTCCCTCCCGGCCCGGGCCCTGCCAGATTCATTACCCTCGCTTCCTAATTAAACCTCCGCCATTACTGCATTAGGCGTGCCAGCTGCGTTCCCAGTCCAACAGTTAGAAGGGAGGGAAAAAAACAAAACAATAAGCACAACCCTAACCAAGGTTTTTATTTAACACCGTGGCTAGACTAACAAATAAACGGACGTCACCAGAGCAAAATATTCCGTTACAGTATACCTGTAGAAGTACTGATTTTATGAATTTCTTCACTGAGAAAAAAGAAAGCATCAGAAACACAATTATAATGTACAATCTTTTATGGTGTCTTGTGATTCAGCCTCAATTATCGCCCCTCAAAAAAACGACACCGCTTTACAACTATAGGACAGGAAGAGCTAAATAAAACTTATCATTGCATCTAAACCAACAACATGTTGTTTATTAGATCCAATACCCACTAAACTACTGAAAGAAACCGTGGAAGAGCCTCTTGATATTATTAACTCGTCTTTATTTTTAGGTCATGGTCCAAGAATATTCAGGCTGGCAGTAATAAAACCTCTCATTAAGAAACTGCAATTAGATCCAAATAACCTTGCAAATTACAGACCCATTTCAAATCTTCCATTTATGTCTAAAATAAAAGAAAATTTGTGTCCGCTCAATTGTGCTCTTTCTTGCAAGAAAACGATATCTATGAAAGATTTCAGGCAGGATTCAGACCGAATCATATTAAAGAAACTGCGCTAGTTAAAATTACAAATGATTTACTTTTAGCTTCTGACCAAGGCTGCATTTTAATACTATTTCTACTCGATCTTAGTTCTGCGTTCGACACTATAGATCATAAAATACTCTTGGATCAACTACAAAACTACACTGGTGTTCAGAGGCATTAATCTGGTTTAGATCGTACTTATCAGACCGTTGCAATGTTGTCTGTTTAAATGGGGAAAAATCGAAGATAACTTCAGTAGACTATGGAGTACCGCAAGGATCGATGTTAGACCCTCTGCTATTCTCAATATACTATATGCTGCCACTTGGTAGTATTATAAGAAAACATGGAATTAATTTCCACTGTTATGCTGATGACACTCAATTGTATATTTGATCACGACCAGATAAAACACTAACTCATATAAATTGACAGAGTGTCTTAAAGATATAAAATTCTGGATGACATGTAATTTCCTGCTATTAAATTCAGATAAAACGGAGATGTACTTATTGGTAAAAAAACTACCCACAAAACCTCTTACAATACAACTTTAATTTAGAAGGATGTCCTGTTACTTTATCCACTACAGTAAAAGACCTGGGTGTTATACTAGACCACAACTTGTCTTTCGAAAATCATATTTCATATGTTACAAGCACAGCCTTTTTCCACCTTAGAAACATTGCTAAGCTACAAAACATGCTATCGGTTTCTGATGCAGAAAAGTTAGACTAGATTACTGTTATGCTTTATTAGCTGGTTGTCTTGCATCCTCAATAAACAAGCTACAGTTAGTCCAAAATGGAGAGTTCTTACTAGGTCAAGAAAATATGATCATATAACATCAATTTTATCATCTCTATCTCTTCACTGGTTACCTATTAAGTTCTGTATCAATTACAAAGTATTACTACTGACCTATAAAGCTCTAAATGGTCTAGCTCCAGTGTATTTAATGGACCATCTATCGCCCTACAATCCATTGCATTCTTTAAGATCACTAAATTTGAGGCTTTTGGTCATTCCCAGGATATCTAAGTCCGTTAAAAGAGGGAGGAGGGCGTTCTCACATTTAGCTCCTAAACTCTGGAATAGCCTACGCTATCTCAGGACCAATTCGTACGAATTCGTACGAGTGATTAAAAAGTGGCTAATTCGTACTAATTCATACGACCTCACTCGTACGAATTCATATGATTTGTCCAAACCTACGTGATTGGTAGGTTTTGGGGCGGGGTCAGGGGTAGGTCATTCGTACGAATTCATACAAATTGGCCAATTCGTAAAATATGTACGATTTAGCAAAAATCATACTAATTCGTACGAGTGAGGTCGTAATTAGCCACCTCGTAAAATTCCTATGAATTCTTGTGAGATCGGGTTGGAATAGCCTTCCTGATATTGTTCGAGGCTCAGACTCGCCGTCCCAGTTTAAAACTAGATTAACTCTTTCCCCGCCAAACACGGAATTTTCCGGGTTTAATGAAAAAACGCATCTGCGCCAAACACGGAATTTTCCGGGTATCCGTGTTTTAGGTGGTATACGGTAAGGAAGACCCGCGCGCATGTCCTGAATGAGTGCGCAACTCTTTGATCAGAGAAACAGATTGCAATCGTCTCAAACAGTGGAGTAGTGAGAATGTATCAGACAGACAATGCAGAGGTATATGGCTGAAGTACTGGAGGTTAATGGACTCGGAGTCCGATCACTCTTTATTTGATAATTCTGAATCTGATCGGGACGAAGTAGTCAGTGAGAGAGATGCACATGTTGTCACAGAAAGTTCTAGCCATGGACGTGCCGCAGATAGATCGTATAATATTATGACACTATAATATTTATGTGTGTGTGCAGGCATTTATGTGTGGCTGTCTAAATATGAAGGTGTAATTGTCAAATTATTTCTCTCTTTGTGCACATTTACCACATTGTAATATGTATTTGTGTGTGTGTGTGTGTGTGTGTGTGTGTCTAGGCCTTTTTATTGTAATTCCAATTATTCATTATTCACAGGTAGAACACAGAGAGGCAGAGGCAGAAGTTTTATTGCAAAAGTTACATTTCCCTTACATCCTGGGAAATTTGATATATTTTACATTTATTTTATGTTTTTAATTTATTTTGGAAAGTTTTATATAAGAAGGAAACAACATCTGAATGTATTCTGCTTTTAAATGCACTTGTTTGATAAAAATACCTTTTTCTCAGTTTTTTGTCCAAAATGTTGTGTTTTTGACAAAACCTACCTCTGTTCAAGAGGCAATAAAAAAGAACAGATGAAGATAAAATAAAAACGTTTTTTTTTTGCCTAAAAGCAGAGGCTCAGATCTTTATTTTTATATATATCATCTTCATATATTCATGGAAGAAAATATTCAGCGGGGCATTCAAATTTAGCGAAAATCGTCAAAAACCCTGGCGGTGGCTGGCAACTTTTTTTTAAAACGCTGGCGGGGAAAGAGTTAAAGACGCGTCTCTTTAGTCAAGCATTCACATAATGCTTACCCTTTTATACCACTGTTGAATCAGATCGAATGCATTAATATTATGATAGCTATGCTAATTATTTCCCATTTGCTTTTCTGCTGTTTTTGGGACGCCGAGGTAAATAGCGTTCGTCAGCTCCAGTTTGTATCCAGCCTCTCACGGAGACTTCAGATGCCCCAACACCTGCGATGAGACGACTAAACGCTTGTGAAGAGACGACTCAACACCGGCGATATGTTATGCCCTAAATTAATACATGATTAACTAACTGTATTTTTTCTATGTACATTTCTGAAATGCACTTTCTGTAAAGCTGCTTTGAAACAATATGTATCGTGAAAAACGCTATACAAAAAATTTGAATTGAATTGCATTGAATTGAATTAAACCTCCAAGTGCAATATCACCACCGAACGTCAGAATGCTGATCACGGCAGCGTTTGCAAATCAGGTGTGTGGTGTCCGCCACTCTATACAGGACCTCTCAGCTCCTTCATCAATCAAAGCCCGTAGATGTGACTGATGATTTGGATGTCTTTTATTGGGACGTTGTGATAAACGACAGAAACCGAAACGGCTGTAAAGTAGCAGCCTCATGCTTTTATCGTATATATCTATATACATTTAAATTATTTTGCATGAGATGTCTGGGATGGGGACGATTTTATAAAAAAGCATATATTAAAGTGAAAGTCACCTCTATCATGCATGTTGAGGCGGGGACTCATTTATCCTACATTTATCTGTGTAGCCCATTACAATGCATTGCATTTACATGCATCTGTTGTTTTATCACCTATGGGTGACTTGGAAGGAATATTTTATGAGCTGCATATGAAACAGATTCAGGCATTATGCTGATGTGCCCAATGCTTATGACTCTTGAATGAATACATGTTTACAAAAATGTGATTTTTCTCCAATAAACATCTGCGCCCATAAAAATGCTGGGAATTCAAATGAGAAGCCGACAAATTTGTTTGGTGTACTTCATGCGAGCATATTATGCCTTTCAGGTTTCCCTAATGGCCAAAATAATTTGCAACCCTGTTTTGGGACAGCCACTGACATCAGCTGCATAGATCCAACCACATCTAGCTTTCATTTATAGTCTACCTTAATTTTTTTTTTCTTCAAAATTCATTACAGTTGCATCATTTTTGTTTGGTCCTAGAGCTTAATTTCTGCGATAATCCAAATACCAATGTAAAAATGGGAACTGAAATGGAAAATGAAACTCATATCCATACCGGCTGGGACGGATTGGCATGGAATGGAACAGTTAAGCAACGAGAACAGTTGGGAAAATGGCTTACGCAAAGGTGTTCTGAGTGTTTTTTAGCAAGTCCCTATAAAGTTCCTAGGGTCTTATAAGTTGGTGGTTGCTTACTGACTCAAGTCAAAATAACTTATCCAAATGTCTATTTGGTCCCTACATGCATCTCAGATCTCTCCTTCAAAGTAACCTAATTATTTATATAATTTCATCAAATCTCACATGATTTGAGTTATTATCATTCATGTTTGCAGAACAAGCGGTTCAAGACACGCTACACGCTGAAGTGGTTAGAGATTCGTTATACCAAGAATCCCTATTACTATATGAACACCACTAATAAACCATGACACAAGCTTGTGTCCTGCTAACTGTGCATTAATCCACTTTTCCATGACTTCAATCGATATTTAATGTTTATTAATTTATTATTTTATTCGTAGGAGGCTGGATGTGCAGTCAGGTATACAAAGTTGCCCTGGTCAGCGGACATTATTCAAAAATATTTGACTGCTGATTCAAATTGACTCACAAATCAGTATCAAGTCAAGTATCCACAAGAGTTGTGTATAAGCAACAACAAAAGACTGCAGTACTTTCCAGCACACTAACAGTCCAATGCCAAGTCCACTCAACACCTCTGGCTCTGTTAAACACTGCACTATAATTCAGGCTGCACCAAATCAAATGACACCAATCAGTCTCACTCCAGCACCTTTGCCACAACTAACTCAAGATGGCCAGGAAGAGTGTGACAGTGACTTGCTTATCTCCTCATGCTTATTTGCATAGACAATCCCCACTCGTATGAACGGCATCTGCAGCGCTCAGACTTCCCTACGAGCGATCCGCCTTGCATCACAATCAGCCCTTAACAAGGTGATTACTCTCCATCAATAGGCTTCTCACTAATATACCCTTGTCATTGTTAGGCAAAGCAAAAACATCTGCAGTCCAGAGGTCACACTGCTTCACCCAGTTATTAATACAGCACTGTCAGGCCATGCAGTCTGTTGTACTCTGTTATACCAACGTCGTGTAGCAATAAACTGGACTGGCTCCAGTAAATAATCTAGCTATTAGTAAAAATGCTATAAGTACATTGTATTGAAGAATGAGAGCTCTATTACACTCTGTTTATCCAATGATTCTATAATCAATCATAGTTGCGATACTACTATTTCTGTTATATGTTTATGCAATAAATATTAAGAGTAAAATAGTATTTCTATTACGTCACACAAAGTGCTTCATGGGAGTGGGTACTAAAGTGCTCTTTTGGTGCAATTTACTTGCTGGGCGGAAATTTCACTAGTATCATGAGTAATGCAGTTTTTCACCAGGAATTCCTCTGTTTAAAATGAGTATTTAAAACATTTGGACATATACCATCAATTAATAACCTTTTAACTCACAATGGGTCTATCTTCAGTGGTTTATTGTTAAGTGATCAATAAAATCAATTCCCCTATAGAGAAAATGAATGGGATTTTTACTTCCGGAACCTGACTGGTGCACTCTATAGACACTTTAATATCCCATTAGTCCAGGGAAGAGGATTTGTAAAGGTTAAGCAAAACAACTGAATGCAATACGTCCATATTTCATACACCAACAGGTGAAACTCAAAAAATTTGAATATTGTGCAAAAGTTCAATTATTTCAGTGATTCAACTTAAAAAGGTGAAACTAAAATATTATATAAACCCATTACAAGCAAAGTGAGATATTTCAAGCCCTTATTTGTTATAATTTTGATGATTATTGCAAACCTTAGGGTTTTCATAAGCTGTAAGTTATGCAATTACTAAAATAAATGAACTTTTAGACGATATTCTACTTTTTCGAGTTTCCCCTGTATTCATGCTACACTGCCCGAATAAAAGTCACTGTTTGCATTTAAAAGGCAAATGCTTAACAGTCTATGATTGGTGCATACATTTTGGGTCAAAATTTGGCATTGACAATACAAGAGTCAATGACAACGTAAAGTCTGCTCCAGGACATCCCAATGACTTTCACTGAATTTAAGGTCTGGACTGAGAGGTGCCAATCCATGTGTGAAAATGATTCGTCATTCTCCCTCACAACCATTCTTACACAATTTGAGCCTGATGAATCTTGACACCGTCATCCTGGAATATGGCCATCATGTGTCTTTCTACATGGTTGCTTAAGAAATGAAAACCACACACTCCACCATCAATTAGAGTTTGCCAAACATATAACATGCTAGCATTTGCCTATTTAAATGTTTTTTTTTTTTTAAATGTTCATTATTGTTTAACAATTGCAAAGTACTCATTCAAAATTAGTACCAACTAATGCGATTTTGGATGCAGCCTAATAGTTTTTTTTTTATGTTTGATTTTTGAGCCATTCAGTAGTTACGTTAGCTAAATGAGACCGACAAGTCATATTCAGTTTGCCCACTGTGCACTACCCACCAGTACCCTTTGTTAAAAAAAAAAAAAAAACTGTGCTATGATTTATCAATAAATATTCAAGTGTTTACAGTACAGCAGTCTTTGAAACAAGTTTTCTCTGGTGTCGTTTCCACCACTGCTGAGCACGTATCTCAGCGCTGTCCAGCAGGGGGAATCCTCTTTCTACACCCGACGCCTCTAAGAGACATATGCAGGAGGAGGAGGAGGTCGATAAGCTCCCATGGTAATGCCGGGGAGTTGTTTTATTGTGTAGTGCAGGGAGGTGACAGCTCCGGGCTGCAGTGCAGAGAGCAGGCACTGACTGATAGCCCCAGTGAGGCAGAATGAAGGGCTGAACCCCAGCCGTGGATCACTTTGGCTGGGGAGTTTCATTAACCAGGGGGTGATAATGATAATGCAGCAAACCTACAGCTGTGCTGCACCTCCTGAAATGAAAAAACACTCCATATACACACAAGCATTTAATCATACAACCATGGTCACGTGCCATTACATGTAGTCTCATGCTTGGAGAGCTATCGGGGAGCTATCTCATGGTAATGGCTATTCAAAGCCGTGACGGCCGAAACAGACTGAGAAATAATTTCCATTTCATGCTTTTGAGAACCAAAATTATGTCTGGCAAACATGCTGTACCACTACCAATGAAATATTTCGATATAAACTTACACTTATTTAAGAAATAAATAGTATTATTTAGCAAGGATGCATTAAATTCATCAAAAAAAGACTTATACATTGTTGTCTCTTTTCAAATAAACGCTGTTCTTTTGAACTTTCTATTCATCAATAAACAAACGCCATTGCACACCAGTAGGGTGCGTATAGGTGCGTACCACATATGTATATATATATATATATATATACAACCCGAATTCCAGAAAAGTTGGGACGTTTTTTAAATTTGAATAAAATTAAAACTATACGACTTTCAAATCACATGAGCCAATATTTTATTCACAATAGAACATAGATAACATAACAAATGTTTAAACGGAGAAATTGTACACTTTTATCCACTAAATGAGCTCATTTCAAATTTGATGCCTGCTACATGTCTCAAAATAGTTGGGACGGGGACACGTTTACCATGGTGCAACATCTCCTCTTCTTTTCAAAACAGTATGAAGACGTCTGGGCATCGAGTTTATGAGTGTCTGGAGTTTTGGTGTTGGAATTTGGTCCCATTCTTGCCTTATATAGGTTTCCAGCTGCTGAAGTGTTCGTGGTCGCCTTTGACGCATTTTTCGTTTAATGATGCGCCAAATGTTCTCTATAGGTGAAAGATCTGGACTGCAGGCAAGGCCAATTCAGAACCCGGACTCTTCTACGACGAAGCCATGCTGTTGTAATATCTGCAGTATGTGGTTTTGCATTGTCCTGCTGAAATACACAAGGCCTTCCCTGAAATAGACGTTGTCTGGAGGGGAGCATATGTTGCTCTAAAACCTTTATATAGCTTTCAGCATTCATAGTGCCTCCCAAAACATGCAAGCTGCCCATACCGTATGCACTTATGCACCCCCATACCATCAGAGATGCTGGCTTTTGAACTGAACGCTGATAACACGATGGAAGGTCTCCCTCTTCTTTTGTCCGGAGGACACGGCGTCCGTGATTTCCAACAAAAATGTCAAATTTGGACTCGTTTGACCATAGAATACTTTTCCACTTTGAAATAGTCCATTTTAAATGAGCCTTGGCCCACAGGACACGACGGCGCTTCTGGACCATGTTCACATATGGCTTCCTTTTTGCATGATAGAGCTTTAGTTGGCATCTGGAGATGGCACGGCGGATTGTGTTTACCGACAGTGGTTTCTGGAAGTATTCCTGGGCCTATTTAGTAATATCATTCACACAATCATGCCGATGAGTGATGCAGTGTAGTCTGAGGGCCCGAAGACCACGGGCATCCAATAAAGGTCTTCGCCTTTGTCCCTTACGCACAGAGATTTCTCCAGTTTCTCTGAATCTTTTTGATGATGTTGTGCACTGTAGATGATGAGATTTGCAAAGCCTTTGCAATTTGATGTTGAGGAACACTGTTTTTAAAGTGTTCCACAATCTTTTTACGCACTCTTTCACAGATTGGAGAGCCTCTGCCCATCTTTACTTCTGAGAGACTCTACCTCTCTAAGACATCCCTTTAATCATGTTACAGACCTGATATCAACTTAATTAGTTGCTATAGATGTTCTCCCACCTGAATCCTTTCTAAATTTCTTGCTTTTTCAACCATTTGTTGTCCCCGTCCCAACTATTTTGAGACCTGTAGCAGGCATCAAATTTGAAATGAGCTCATTTAGTGGACTAAAGTGTAAAATTTCTCCATTTAAACATTTGTTATATTATATATGTTCTATTGTGAATAAAATATTTGCTCATGTGATTTGAAAGTCGTATAGTTTTCATTTTATTCAAATTTAAAAAACGTCCCAACTTTTCTGGAATTCGGGTTGTATATATATATATATATGATAAGTTCCGCATTTGACGCAAGGCTGCTCTTCAGTTTCCGGTTGGGGAGATTTAAAGCGTAGGAAAACGGGTTTGTCTTCAAAATGTACTGTCCACCCGTCTTTGAAACGAAACTTTAAAACGTTTAGATGTAATTTTATATATGTTTATTTAATATAATAAACGAAGCATAAACAAAATGAGGGGTGTCTGTTTTGTCTGTTTTTGTGACTAACGTTCCTTTAGTATAGCCATAGAGTATAAAAAACAATATAAATTCTCGGTATTGCGTTGGACTCTACGATCGGCGGAAGTAATCCAGCATCCTTAGACCTTTACCAGAAATACCACCATGCATAAAGCCCTTTGTAGAACTTTCTATTCATAAAAAAAAGGGTTTCTGAAGGATCTTGTGCAACGAAGACTAGTGAACAGTGTTGTAGTCGAGACCACCTCACTCGAGTCCGAGTCGAAACAGAGACCAGAGAGAGTCGAGTCCGAGTCAAGGCCGAGTCCATAGAGTGTCGAGTCCGAGTCGAGTCCGAGACCAGAGACGGTCGAGTCCGAGTCGAGTCCGAGTCGAGACCGAGTCGAGACCGAGACCAGTGAGGGTTGATTACCTAATTACCTTTTTTTTTTTTTTACTGAATTTACTTAGAGTTTAAAAAATAAGATCAGTATAGGGTAAAAAGGCAACATAGTAGGTGGTGTTAAAAGTAATTTTATTACAATTTGTCATGCGCAGTTGCGCACTAGAAAATCACCAATCACTGGGCGTGTCAATCAATTTAAAGAAATATTTTATTAACATACATTAATAATCATGAAAAATATTTTTAATTGAACTCGAGTGGACTCGGGAATAAGTCCGAGTCCAAAAAAAAAAAAAAATGTTCGAGTACGAGTCAATTCCGAGTCCAAATGCACACGAGTCCATGACAAGACCAAGACCATTAAAATATGGTCTCGAGACCGAGTCCGAGACGAGTCCGAGTCTCGAGTACTACAACACTGCTAGTGAACGTACACGGTAACGAACAAATCATTATATTTCTCGTTTAAATAATTCCCTCCAAAGGCAAAAGCACGAAAACCTAGTCTAGTAACAAAATCAAGAAATCAAATCCCATTTAAAATATATTAATACTGAAAATATTAAAACTGTAAAATTAATCAAGTACACAAGAGGTCGACCGATATGTTTTTTTTTTTTTTCACGCCAATACCAATTTTTTAAAATCCGGGTCGGCCGATGGCCGAGTAATGCTGCAGATTTATTTTGGCCGATATTTGGCCGATATTTGCTTGGTTTTTAACCTCTATTTGAAAGATAAAATGTAAAAGAAATGATAATTACTTAACATAGACAAACTTTCTCAACAAAATCATTTTATCCTTTCCAAAACAACCACCAGATGGGAAAATGATATTTTACAAAAACTTTAAATGCACCACAACGCAACGTCTGTTGTTCTTCAGACAACGGCATCCCGCTGTTGGACCTTTTAGTCTACAGTGAAACACAGTCACACTTTACACTGTTTGGCCAGCATTTTAACCATGTTTAATCCAGCTACTAACTAACTAACGGTCAGTGTTGTGCCTGAACGCGTTCAATGAACAATAGTTCATGAACACGTTCATATTTAGGTCTGCTGCTCACTCGGCTGGAAAATGACTCTAGCGCCAGCGTGTTCCACGACAACACTAGGCTGCCCACAGATGCGCCTGCCTAATAATCGGCTTGATATACTTGGATATTGGCCGATGCCGATTATGTAAAAAAAATCCCAAAAATCGGCCGATTAATCGGTCTACCTCTAAAGTACACGCAACATTGCTGAGCATAAGAGACTTCTTTCAAAAACATTAAAAAGTCTAACCAGTGGATAGACAGTTTTATAAAAATGAATTTGTCCAAATAAAGAGCTATTATTTTCAATTAAGTCAATAGTCAAAGATGATTTTGAAACCACCAGTTTCAGAACCCAAGCGCCAGAACCGAGAGAAAAGGGAGGAGCTTACGTTCAAAACCGAGTAACGGAGCGTAGTTTGCTTAGACACGAAACGGCATGCTTTTATTACACACGAAACGTATAAAAATGCATACAACAAATGAACAATTCACCCCATAGGCCCATTTTATCTTGACAATCCTGTATACATTTAACTTACAATGTATCAAACTCACTCTCAGGCCCATTTTGTCCTTACATTCTTGCTAAAATAACTATAATGGAGTAATAATAATTCTTCCCTCACTTCCAGTTCTGAAACTAGTGGTGCTGTGGGTATGCAGTTAGATATATCTCCTAGAATTGGTTAACTGGTCCAGGCTAACCAGCATAAACGCTTCCTGCATGGGTTGTGAACTTATTAGATGGATATCTATAGCATTTATACCTAACAGTTGGATTTGCAGTTTGCATCATTTGCCCTTGGCACCTGAATGGTGGAAGGACTGCTATCAGCGAGGGCTGTGTAGTCTGTCTCTGTGGATTTACCTGTATAGGGCTAAGGGAACCAGAGACTAATCTCACTGCACCCATTACATGCAGCCCAGAGGCAAACTGAGGATTACAACGGAGGGATTCGGGATTTATTCGGAGCTTTCTGAGCTACTTGAAAGATTTCACCATGCCAACTCACATTACTCTATGAATGGAAGGAGCATTAATGTTTCAACTTCAACTCACAGTATGTTGGGTTCAGTCTCAGCGTGCTAAAGTCACGAGAAAATATCAATCCGGCTCTCCCAAACATGACGACTCCCTTCTGAAAGACCCACTTATTAAAACGTTTTAACAATGTTACATACGAATTATAATTCAAATAAATGCAGTTCTTTTGAACTTTCAAATAAAAGAATCCTGAAAAGAATGAATTCAGGGTAAAATTAAGGAGGAATCAACTCTTTTCAACATCGATAATAATAAGAAATGTTTCTTGAGCAAATCCGCATATTATAATGATTTCTGAAGGATCCTGACACTGAAGACTGGATTAATGATGCTCAAAATCCAGATTTGGATCACAGGAATAAATTACATCATAAAATGTATCCAAATAGAGCATTTACGTTACTGTTTTTACTGTATTTTTGATTAAATAAATGTCCAATATTGCATATCTGCAGGGCTTGTAGATACAGTGTGCTTGTACTGTAGGGTTTACCTTAAGATGCCTTCTCCTCCTATGAAAGCGCAGCAGCTCCTTGTGTTGGCGTGCGATGAAGTTGACGGCCGCATACTCCAGCAGAGCAGAGAACACAAAGAGAAGGCACACTGCCATCCAAATGTCAATGGCTTTCACATACGAGACCTGCAGCAAGACAGAAATCAACAGGATTTGCAACGAAGACCAACTCTGAGTCACCGCCTGGCTCACTCACTGAGTCACTTTTGGCTCACGTGCTCTGAACTTTCTAGTTGAGAAAGTCGTAAAATATGCCCATTATAGGTAAGAACCTTTCATCTAAAATCTGGAGAGCTAAAAGGACTGTTCTACCAAGCCTGAGATAGGGGATCAAAGTGTTAATGAATAAAATATGTCAATGTTGAGTCATTTTGCTTTTTTTTTTTTTTCTCAGAGCATGACGGCTGTTAGACAGTGGCCCGGTCTCTATGCATAAAGACGACTGAAGTGCGCTTTGGGAGACTTCTTCTTCGGCCTGAAAAAGAGCTGGGCTGCCGGCCCGACCGCTTGGCTGAGACTCACTTTATTTGACAAGCCAGTGACCAAAGTGGTTGTGGAGTTTAGGTGGCATTACAGAGTGCACGGTTCACAAAGCATTGTTGAAATGACGGGAGCGCGCTGGGGTGAGACGGCGCTGATGAAATACTCCACTCTGATCTTCACCGCTAATCTCATATAGCTTTATTGGAACGGTTCTCTTTCATTAATTGAAACCTTTACAATTACTTCCATCAGTAACACCCACTACTATCAAAACCGAACAGTCTTTAGAGCTTAAGCCAAGAGACAAAGCTGTGTTTTTAGATAAACGCAGCTGGACACAGGGGAGGTACAGCCATCCAAGGACATGGCTTGAGCACTGACATTAAAACACCTACATGATCAGTATTGCGGTGAGCAGACTCAAAATCATCTGCCAAATGTCAAAACTGGGAATAATCTCCCAAAACATTCATAAGAAAAAAAAAAATCATTTCATAAATCCATTTAGAGGTTTTCTTGTCAAGCATGGCAACCTATTTAAACCTGAACGGTATGTGTGCCAAGTCATGGTGCATGTAAATGATGATCAGCATCTCAAAATACAGCAATATCCTGTCTCATCTTGATGCTGCATGTAGGATCTGAAAATATATGAAGTACTACAGCAGGCTGAGTAAGTAAAACAGGTACAGGGAATGATGGGTACAATTTCCGTCCTGTTATAAAGTAATTATGTCAACAATCCCCAAAAAACACACACACAGAAAAAAGGACATCAGAATTACAACTGAATCAATGAATATATATATATATTTTTTTTCGGTTGTAATATATATATATATATATATTATATACATTAAAAATTGCAGCCTTGTTTTGGTTTTATTTTGATTAATAGTGCAGCCTTACTTTCTTATTCATCTCAGTGTGGCACACATGTGATATATGTGACACTGGCATTTTTATAATTTCCCCCCAGTATTACAGACTAGGCTTAAGCCTATCCCAGACTAAAATGCATGTTGAAGCTGTTTTTACTAAAAGTAGCCTAACTTGCAAGTTTTCTTGCAAGGCATGTTTATAAAAGCTGCTTAAATATCCTAATTGAACGAAAGCCTAATCCTGGCTTTATCTAAGACCTGTCTGTGGAACCAGGCCTTTAAGTCTTAAACTAATTTTCTATGAGGTTTGAGTCTGTTCAGGATGATGTGGACAGGGATTGAGCCAACTACAAGTCATGACATATTGCACTGGGATCCATGAAATAGAGTATACTCTACATTCTACACCATCAGGGCATTGTATAGTTGAGAGATGATTATGCTGGAGAGGAGACCCAACTGACCTTGGGAAGAGAAGCTCTAGATCCTGAGCTCTGGGTGGTCATGGTCAGCACAGTTGTGATGCCCAAGCCTACACGGGCAGGAGCAGCATCCATGTTGATCCAGAAGGACACCCAAGATAAAATGACAATCAGGAGACTGGGAATGTACATCTGGATCAGATAATAGCCCATCTGTCTCTCCAGGTGGAAACGAGCCTCTATGCAGGTAAACTTCCCTGAAACACAAATAGTATGTGGCTTTCATTGTCTACTCATGTTCTATGTGATTCTCCAGTGTTTTGTCTTTGCAGGTTTAAGACAGCCCTTGTAAATAGGGTTACGAAGTGGAAACAGTTCCATAAAAATAAACAAAATACCAGAACCAAATGATGTTTGATTCAATTAACAGTTTACCAAACTAAAATACAGATACTTAATCAGAACAAAATGGAAAGCTTGACCAGTGTAGTCCAATTACAGAATGAATGATTCCTGTGAACCTTATAGTGAACCTTATAAATCTGTTCTTTTTAGTGAATCTGATTCCTGAACAAATGACTCTGACGAGTTGGATCTTTTTAGCGAATAAAACATATGCAGCTTACAGACTTAAATCAGTGTATGTACTGATACATTAAGTATCCGGGACTGCTAAAAGGAATCTGGGAACCAGAATAGTCAAATCCAATTCCTAGTTTACAGCCCCTTGACAATTTCATGTGTGTTCCCCTACACTATAACTAGACAGCAGAGCTGAAAAATGTCAGGGTCAAGGTTCATTTAACTTCCACCATTTACTCGGCTGAACTGGAATAGCCAAGCTTTTGCAGTTGTTACGGAGTTGATGCAGCATAAACCTCTAGATTATTCCCTCACTCTTGGGAATATTATGTATTGACTACACTGTTGCATTTATGAATATATATAAAGACATAAAAGGAAAGTCTAGTACTAAAAGCAAACAGAGGTATTGACTCAAACAGAAGCTCAAACAGAGAGAGCAAACACTTTCTCTGGACTGCAATCTTTGTTGATCGTAAACAGCCATGCGAAAAACAGCAGGGATTCAACTGACCAGCATTAAAATTTAAACTACACAAGTGCCTATTTTTCCCAAGGGACTTGGAGGATGCATTCGGATGAGGAAGACAGGCTGGACTGCAGAGCTTAGGCCTGCTCTGCAAATCAAAAAAGATTGCCACTAATAAATCTGAGAAAAGACACTTTAATTTTGACTGGGGAGCGGTAGAGCTCTTGTACTGCATCTCCAGTGCCCGCGCTGGAGGAACACGACTATGCAGAGAAAAAGAGAGAGAAAGAGAGAGGGTCTTGAGCTGCGTCCGAAATCGAATACTTCCCTAGTATATAGTTTGCGAAAAACAGTACACGAGCAGAGTAGTATATCCAAAATCATAGAATTCGAAAAACAGTGGGCCAATAGTACCTGGATGACCTATTACTCCCAAGATTCTGAAGTGCGCACGATGGACACTTTACTATCCCATGATGCCACGGGGGAGAGGAGTTGTCGTCATTATATTTGAAAATGGCGGAAACCGGAGACGCGACTGTAACGTTAGGAGATAAACACAGACACACATGCGTATCTCTATTAATTAATTCATGTTTATTTATCGATGGTAATATCACAAGCAAATAAATGGCCTTTTCCTTGCCAAAAATCAACATCTGTCATTATTCATAGGGATTGCGTGTGTGTTTTATGAGGTAAAATTTCTTAGGTAAATAAATGTTATTTGGGAAATTGACGCCTCCTCTTCATTGTCGACTCAGACGACGTAAAAACGCAGATGAAAACAGAAAGCAGAACTAAAAACAGTGCGAAGTTGGTGCGGTCACTGGAATGGGCTCTTTAAATTTTCACACAGTTAAGACAGCGTATGTCACACGACAACAACATGGCGCATGTTGTACGTATGGACTCAATTATACTACCCGTATTCATACTATATAAAAGGTACTTTTTTAACGGTCGCAAAGTACGTTCTTATTTAAATATAGTACCTACTCACATAGTACGCGATTTTGGACGCAGCCCTGTAGTCACACATGCGTAAAAACACACCACTGAACTGAGATGGTGAACACAGAAATGAACGGTGAGTCATGATTAGAGCATTGGGGCATCTTCAGGGTATTTGATCCGCACAAACACAGAGGTGATGGGTGAAGTGCAAAGTAAGCACACTGAAGAATTATGAGATGCACCTCAGGCAGGAATGAGAGAGAGAGAGAGAGAGAGAGAGAGAGAGAGAGAGAGAGAGAGAGAGAGAGAGAGAGAGAGAGAGAGAGAGAGAGTTGAGCAAATATTGAACCTTTTTAAAGTATTTAAATCTGACTGATATTAGTTAGTTCTGGATTACCTCAAGGTAAAAAAATGCAAACACCGACAAGATAATAGACTATGTGCACGTTAGCATATGCTACTTCCAGCTGTGAAACCGATAGGGGGTGTCTAGTTTCCGGTAGCCTGATGGACGAATGTCTTGGACATTTGCCGAATATTACAGTTGATGATGTTCATTGACTGGCTAGTGATTTTTCTCCAGCTCCCCAGAGGTAACGTTAAGTCACAACAACATCCATCCATGTATTTTTCATGTATATTTACTTTATGGAGTTATTTTTCGATTTGATCAAGAACGTAAACCAATGCCAACGCTGTTTGTGTATATAGTAGCCAGTAAGTGCAATGCTATTGTGTAAAACAAACGTGTATAAAGTTCAGTTACCATTCAGAAACGTTTTGTAAGAGCCGTGCGTGGTGAGGTTCTGCTTGACTCTCTTCATCGCCGCTTTCTGGGTCTGATTCTGGCTCAAACTGATAGTGCAGTATCGAAACTTTTCTTTAAATTCGACAGGAACACACATGCAAGTTTCGCTTGTAAAGGTAATGAGCGTGAATTTTCCGGATAACGTGTACTACAGTTTAGCCAATCACAACACACCGGCCCAAACTAACCAATCTGAGTCCACTGCCTGTTTCTGAGGTAGTGGTTTCATAGACTCAGGAAGTCAACCGGTCATTCAAATGACAGAGGAGAACGCGGCTTACAATAAAAGTGAAATTTATGAAAAATAAGACTTTTAAAAAAAGAAAAACCACGAATACATGTTATATTGCACCCCACAAACACAATCATGCAAAGAAAAAAAAGCAGTAAACCACCCCTTTAAGAAATTCCAGTCAGAACGTGTCAGTAAGACACTAGTTTATTGGGCATTATTTTACTGTGGATTCGTTTTTACACAAGACACCACACGGCGCCGGCTTTTCAGAGAGACCGAAAATAAAAGATGATGCAGTGACGCCCATATTGATTCTGACAGTAATGTCACAACACAAGTGTGAGTAACAGTGTTTTCACCATGTGTAACTATTGTTTTGTCTGTTACAGAGTAGTAAGTCAAACTGAATAGTGATTTGCTATTCTTTCCTTTGCTTCTGCATTTAAGGGGTTAAAATACTGGATTGTCAGATGAGATAAGAAAACACACAGAGAACGCTGCTTTTGTTATTGTTTTGATCACGAACACATTAACTGTAACCCTGAATAAAAGCTTCAGTGAGAAACATCTGTTATGGCATTGGTAAGAAATAGCAACACGTTTCATTTCATTTAAAACACGACTGCAAATGACGATGCACCTTGTGACCTTTGTAACCAAATGTGACCTTTAATAAAACATAATGCTTAAGAAAAAATAAAGAAACGATATCCAATAAGACTGTTTCGAACAAAACTCTCATTAGCTCAATGATAAAAACTCAAGAGAAAGGCAGACAATCTGCTCTGACTGTCCCTGCTGTTTTGGCTTGCTTCTATTTTCGATCTGAACCACTCTGGCCTTCAGCAATTTTCCAGTTTATCTGGAGTGTAACAAATCCTGACCGTCAACGTTGACTGAACAGATGGTATTTAACCCAATCAAAAGTTCATGAAGAAGATTCAAAGCATAGCTGTGGTCCACGACCACAACCTTTCACTGAACCCATTTTGGTGCCAAGTGCTTCATAACAACTGACCCAACAATAGTTTGCGATTGTGTCTGGCCACATTTAGACCAGTGTCAGCTCTGAACAAACACTAGAGCTTCAAATGCAGTTGAATACCACACGATGAATGACACTTACCTGTATTATAGTGCTTGGTACAGTAGCGCAGATCCTTCTCTTCCTTCAGTATAAACTGAGGTAACGTCAGTCCGTCCGCTACCTGCACGGCTCCTTTCTCGTCCCACTCGAATATAAGATCATTCATCGTGTAGCCAACTAGTGGAGAAAAGGTGAAACAATAATGTTGATGACAGCGAAAAAAAAGAGCTTCATTTGGTCTGAAATTGGCACATATTTTAGCGAATCGGCCACCTCACACCTCTAAAAGAAACAATCTAAACACGCATTTCTTGAAAACCAATAATACATAGTATATAATAAGGGTGTAACGACGATACCCTTATGTAACGATTAGATGTATCACGATATTATTGCGATACTCACAGACATATGATAAAGGGTTAACACAAAAATGTTCACTGTTGCTTTAAATGTTAAATTTGGTGTTACATAGGGGGTGTAAATGAATATTATATATTTTTTATTATTATTTATTTATTATTTTTAGAATTATTTTAGACAAATATGCGTGCACTCTGTCACTGACTAGATATTTTTAAAATAGTGTAGGCCACTTTTTTACTGGTAACACAAGACATTTGGTATTATCGGGAAAAATATTCCCCCATTGCATTATTATACATTATATTCGACATTAATGTAATACTGACTCTAAAACTCATTTTAGTTTTCATTTTGGTTGAACTATACACAATACGGATTGTCACTATCCATGATACATATTGTTGCAGTTTTGAATTGTGTAAAGTATAAAATGTCAATAAAGTAAAAAAGCACCCACTATAAATCAAAACTAGTGCAATTGTCTGCATTGATTTTAACGGGAAAGATTTGTTAAAATGTTACATAACCACCAACCCTGCATCACCATCCGTCACCCAAAAATAATTTGCTAATAATTTTCAAAATATGCTTCCGTTAAACAAAGTTTCCCCTGCAAGAAATGCGCTGTAATTTGGCAAATTTGAGAATCAATAGTAAATAACAGAAATCTGTAATGCCAGGAAGGGCCGGTGTTGGCTTGTGCTTGAAGCGTCTCTCTGCTGACTGCTGAATCTACTTGAAGGCGGCCTTAAATCACTACGCTCTTCATCTGCTGGTGCCAGCCAGTACAACATCCATCTCTGCACCACTGAATAAATCCTCTCCATCTGGCTGAAAGGATCAGGGCATACTTACAGCTCTCCAGCTGCATTATACAGGTCTGCACATCCATAGGGAAATTCTTCAGGTCCATGGGGCAGGCCAGAATCAGTGTTATTCTGAGAACAACAACACCCGTGATCAGCAACAAACTCCACAACACATCCAATTAGACAGCTCTTATTTTCTTCCTTTTCCACAGGACAAACCAGGTTAAATTTAAAAGGAACAGTTCACCCGCATCAGTATTATTATTTCAATATTTTTATATACTTTTATTGCATTTATTCATATTCTGAATTAGTTTTAATTATTTTTTTTTCAGTTTCAGTAGTTTTTTTAAAAAAATAAATAAAAAAAATCGAGTTTTAGTCATTTTAGTATTTAAACGTTAGTTCGCTGTCAAGGCAACATTTCTAATTTTTATTTAAAAGTAAAGGCTCCATTGACTTCCATAGTATTTATTTTCCATGCTATGGAAGTCAACAGGATTCATCAACTGTTCAGTGTCCAGCATTCTTCAAAATAACTTCTTTTGTGTCCAGCAGAAGAAAGAAATCCATACAGGCAAATAAAGACAGAATTGTCATTTATGGGAGCGCTATCCCTTTAAGTTTTCGATTTTTCATCTAACATTAATGTTTTATTACATTTCAGATTTATTTTAAATGATGCAAACTAACGTTAAGGGTTTATTTTTAGTTAACAATAACACAGCACCCAATAATTACAATTCAGTCATTATTTGCTCACTGTCATCAGTTGTTTTTCACCGATAATTTCCACAGCCACTGCAGCTCTAAAATGAAATATGTCGCAGTTGGTTTTGGTTTTACGAGACACCTGGTTATGAGACACTGGAGAACCAATAATGTTTGATGTTATTGATGTCCAACCTGAAGCACAGGTGCCACATTTGATTTGAGAGCTGCATCAGGGGTGACGATTATCAGTGAATTACTTAAATTTCATTCTGTTCCTCACTTCAGAAGACTTAAAATATAGTGCAGAAGTTGTACTACAGACCATTCCTATTGTGCCTTTTAAAGTGTGTGTGTGGTCACTATGAATTGTTATTGTATGGAAATAACACTATAGAGAATTGAAAAGGCATTAGGATGAGAAACAAAGAGTAATTGATTTAATCTTGGTTGCATTTCTTAAGGCGAGACACTACAGATTAAAAGGATACAATTTTTAAATAATAGACTTCCTCAGTTGATTACTTATACAAGTATATTAAAAATTTTGGTTTAATTATGCAAATTATGCATTATCTCATTAAATATGCACGGTTTTGGTAGATAGAGCTGAACATACGATACATTTTATGATACATCTTTTTTCATCAGAGGGATTTTAGGATATATGGTTTCATTACCTAGGAAATCTAAATATACCATTGAATGCCTTACAAAATCAATTGCCATATTTTTCTGCCACATTTTTGCCGGTAAAAAAGGTAAAACTTCCAAAATCTCTGTGTAAACAATGAGTGACGTACACGCACAAGCGATCACTTCCGGCGCATGCGCAGACCGAAGCGCCCGTGCCTTCAGATCACTAGAACATGGCTGTGGTTACACGAGGTAAAAACAATATAAATACTGTTCGTTTTCTCACACAAACCGCTCGTTTTGTGTCTTAGGCCATCAATTTGTACTTACATTTACGAGTCATTTAATCATGTTTAATTTGGACTTCTCTGAGCATGCTCTTTGAGGTGGACCCCCAAAACCTGCATTATATCACCTACATCTTGGATGCCCTCAAGGTAAGCTAAAACATATCAAAAATTTATTTCAAAGTGAACTATCCCTTTAAGTAGGGATTTTCATACATTTCTATTGGAAAACATTGCTCAAAATCAGAATAAATGCTAAGATCATTAGTAATAATAATATATATTTTAAGGTCATGAAAACTGATTATTTAATAACATGGCAGGCATATAAGGCTTTCAACTGCAGTAAATCAATTAATTAGCATTGGCAAAGTACACCACGTGATGCGTCTGAGCGAATCACGTTAGCAGAAACCAGCAGTAGCCAATGAGATTTCATCATTAGCTTTAAATCACCCTTTGGACATTCACGATTGGTTACTGTTAGAAAGGAAATGCCCATATTTAGGTGACATAGCTTTAGAACGATACGGGTCATGACAGACTTCAGTAAACAGACGGAACGCAGAATGACGCATTGGAAAGCTAACTTCTTGGTAAATTTGAGAGTAACTTACTGCAAAATGTAATACAATCTACATCTTAAAATATATTTTCAACGTTTCTTTATAGTAGCTTGAAAGAACACATACTGAAGGAGTAAACTAGCCTAAAAGCTCAAAACTGATCACTGCAGGAAAAATCTATGTTTTTGTCTGCTGTGTCTCGCCTTAAAGGGACAGCCACCTAAAAATTAAAAAAAAAAAAATCTAATTTTTAGGTGGCTATTCCTTTAAGAAAATCCAACCAAACTCTATTAAATCTATGATTATTAACTCAGCCTCATGTGATCCTAAAGCTAGATAAAGAATCAGCCCAGTGCAGAGGCTGTATTTACGTCACTATCAAAGGATAGTGGTTATTTACCCGAAATGTTCAATCTAACTGTGCACTGTGGCTGGTGCAATTTAGAGAGAGTTCACAGCTAAGACTGAACTGATCTGAAAGGTTCATTTGATGGTGTCAAAGTTAAGAGTTAAGAGACGAGGCTTCCCAATCCACACAGCTATCCACCGCAACCCCAGGCCACATCAATGCTACAATGATAAGACAAAGTGAATTTTGGAAATTGGAAATGTTGTGCAAAGAAGGATTTATTATATTTGCTTTTTATTTGCTTTAAGGTACTTCATTTTTTAATAATAAAGTACCAAATACAATTAAGCAAACATGCTGTGCAGTATAAACAGTGTTGAATTTCATCAAGATACACAACCGTTCAAAAGTTTGGGGTCAGTTAGTTTAAAAACAAAATCTCTTTATGTACACCAAATCTGCATTTATTTGATTAAAAACACAGTAGAATCAGTAAAACTGTGAAATAGTATTACAATTTGGCTGTTTTATATTTTAATATATCTATAATTTTGTAATGCAAAGCTTAGTTTGCATCATCATTAATCCAGTCTTCAGTGTCATATGATCCTTCAGAAATCATTCAAATATAATTATTTGATGCTCAAGAAACATTTCCTAGGGCCCGTTTACACGAAGGGAAAACGCAGATATTTCCCTGCGGATTGGCCTCTCGTTTACACGAAAACCCCGTTTTTATCACAGAAAACGATTATTTCTAAAAAACTCCGGCCAAAGTGGAGATTTCTGAAAACGCCGGTTATGTGTTGTCGTGTGAACTGGGAGAAACTGCGTTTTAGGTTCTCTTTCGTCGATTCTGAGGATTCTGATTGGTTTGCATGGCTTTATCCTTCTCCATACACTGCCCCCAATAGGTTTGGTATAGTTATGATGGCGCTCGACGGCGTATTTATGCGGGTGTGTGAACGATGTTATTTTTGAAAACGGAGAGGGGGAAAATATTTGTTTTGCTAAATACCCGGCTTTGTGTAAACGTGGCCTTATTATTATCAATATTATAAACAGTTGTGCTGCTTAATATTTCTGTGGAAACTGTAATACTGATGAACTATTTTAGGACTCTGATAAACAAAACAGCATTATTTAAAAAAATATAAATCTTTTCTAACATTATAAATGTTTTTATTGTCAGTTTGTTGTATAAAACTTACCAACTACAATATTTGTTGGCCATATATTAGTTGATCATTTTATGTTACCCATTACATTTTTCAAAATAATGACTTTTTTTCTTACATTTTTGCTGAACATCCTATAAAATGCTGTTTAATGGGAGGTTTCATTGCAACAACTTACCCCATATAGTGTGACAACATGGCCCACTACTGAGCCATGTTATCACAAAAGGTCAAAGTGTGTTTAATGAACTGTATGTCTTTTTTTAAAGGGCGCAAAGAAATCAATCCACCCTGAGAAACACGGACAGAAATAAAGCTGGTTTAACAACTAGCCCAGGTTTAAGTGTACAAACACACCGTATACGATTATATATTGCACTCTCACCTTATACTGTACAAAACATTCCCGTTTTTGGAGATCCTCAAAAGCTTGTTGTCAGTGGTAACCTCATGGAAATTAGCTCCCTTTTCATTGGCAAAGAACAGATCAGGTTTCCAAATGGAGTCCAACATGGAGGGATCAAGGTCAAGGGAGTCATCGGGATATTCGCTGTAGGCCAGCCGAGGGTCATTCCACTGCTGTCTCAGGAAAATGTTCACTCTGTAATCCTGTGGCACACAATGACAGCCATGCCAACAGATCAGAGGTGAGCAACAGACACCAGCACATTTTACAAGCCAACATCAGGTTCAGGAAGGACATGCTTTTTTCTTTTTTTTTTTTTTTTTTTTGCTAGTATGTCTAAACTTAGTCCAGGTATATTTGCCATCGTCTCACTATATATTTAGCTTGAGATAATTGTTATTCGTGAAGGCAGACCGCCTGGCGACATGGCCGATGCGTAAAAGCAGACACCGTAAAGCAGTGGCATTTCGCCCCAACACACTGCCATAATTGTCAATTCTTCTCCAAAACGGGCATGCAGTTATATCATTTCAGGGAGACCATTAAACTGTCTGGGCATTAATGTACCTTGGGATGACTTGGGATGATCCGCATGGCACGAAATAAAGTGGATGACCTTTGCAATGGCAATCAGCTACAACATGCAAGGACATTTCAGGCAATTATCCTAATGTATGGTGACCGGTTCATCCCAAGGATTTCGAAATATTTTGATGGAGGAGAATCCTCTGTCCCAGGTTATTAGATTTGCCTCTCGGAGAGCACAGGAAAAGAACAAGTCCCATCGATTTTACTTTGTCAATATTTCTCCTTTATGATAAACAGCCCGCGGTCATTGTAGACGCAAAATGAACCCTGCGAAGACAACTGAGCGATGCATAGCGGCTTCATTACAAGTAGCATTATCTCCCAATTACTCAGGCGTTATGTAAACACATCTGTTCTCTTCGGCAAACGCTAATTACACACATTTAACGTCACAAAAACCACGCATATATATGGAAAAATTAGTAAAACCTTTTGCTCTTGTCTACTGTGATTTTCAGAAATCCACTGCTACAACCAAAAAACAGGACGCCTGCAGTCAAACGCTCCCCTTCAAACGTACAGCTAGTTTCCGACAGAATGATTTTGCAAACAAGCGAGGAGTGGGCGCACATTCATCAGTGCACACACAACTTTTTTTTTTTCCCTCTCTGATTTGATTTCTCTAGGCTAAGGAGAGTGATTTATGGCAACAACCCACTCATAATGCGATTCAAGCCCAAGGCCAGATCCTATCCTGACGGTGACATATTAGAAAAAGTTTGCATGACTCTCGCACGCCCAACTCTGCTAACAAATGACGGACGTTGAAATTTACACGTTCGCTCTCTCTTGCTTCCTCAGGAAAATGAAAGAGCCGCCGAGATAATTAAATAGCCACTCGCCTCTCCCGTGGGCCCCTTGCCTTATAAAAAGGGTAAACAATTAGGACGGCGAAAGGCCGGGGGGAACGACGGTCTCAGTAGCACTGGACGGAGTCTCTCAGATCATTACTGGCTGAAACATTGTTCTCGACTGCCCTATAAGCAATAAAGATTTATCAATATGGCTCGGGTTATCTCCTCCTGCCCCTCCACCTCGCCGCCGCTTGCTCAGTGTGAACACGAGCATGAGCAACTCGGATCAATTCCGCTGGTTATGGAAGAAAGAAAGAGTGGAAAGCACTGCATTTTTTCAGCTTGAGGGGGTTTTGCAAGCTGCTGAAGTTTTGGAGCTGTTCAGCTGGTGCCAAACAGGAAATCTTGGCATTACAAGATATTATTTCGAAGAAAAAAAAAAGTGTAACCTTCACCTGGCTAACAGTTAAAAAAGCCTTTCGATTACATTTTCCTCCATGTATCAATACACTGAAAACACATTCAAAATTATATTGCCCTAGAGGATCAGATCAATCAATATGATCAATAAAACTATATAAATGTCAAAGTCTGGCTTTGGGTGCACATATTGAATTAACTTTCATTATCATAAAAATAGTGACCATTAAGGCCCACTGTATAACTAACAATAACAATAACTATTTTATCATTTACACCAATGACAGTAAAATTCTGAGCTCTTTCAAGTCGGATGGATCCTGATTGGCTTTTAGTGTTTATATCAGGGGAAAATAACGTTTTCTGAATCGTTTTTTGTTATAGTGTGGACTTTACTACCCAGTAACGCTTTATTTTAATGGTCCACTTTAGATATTCTAAGTAATGACTAAATAACTTTACCACTACATGTAAAGTTAAACTAGTAGTCATTGGATTATAGGTAGACTTTCTGCTTGATATCTGGTAACACTTTATTTTTTGATGGTCCACAACAGACACTCTATAAGTAACAGACTACTAACAGTCTACTCTAATGACTGGCAGTTGCAAAGTTACTTATGGTTAGTAGAATGTCTAAAGTGGACCATGTGTGACCCAATATTCCTACGAAATTAGAAGATGCTTTTTTATTATATACTTTATAGTTATCGTGATCATCCTTGGGGGTAATTGGCCTTTACAGCAGGTTTCTAAAGTCTTAGACCACATCCAAACACTGGATTTTAATTAAAACCTTGAAATAAACATAAAAAAAAACTAAGCTAAAGAAATATATTTAAATTTATGTTAATGTTTCAGTTAAGCTTCTCTTTCAATTTGTTTATGTTAATCATAAGTACTAACAAAAATGTATTAAATTAGAAAAATACTGTTTTGGTGCCTGTTCGTCCGATTTTTTTTTTCTTCACCAAACCGTTATAGGGGTTTACATATCATGTGCATCACTTTTATCAATATACTCACCATTGTTGTTTCAGCAATAGATCCAAAACTGTTAATAAAAATGTTGCATGTTACGTTCACAGGTGGACCTGTGGAAAAAAAGAAAAGAGAAAAACAACAAAACAACAACAACATATAAGTCAAATGATACTGATATAAAAAGCAGGTTATCCTCCAAATTTGAATCTTACCAAAATGTACACCAATTCATTACTAAGAATCAACAAAATACTAACCAAAACTTACCTGTTAACTGCTAAATTAGTACATTATAATTGACTTCAAGCATGTAAATCTTTTTAAGATACATTGCCTTAGCTTAAAAAACAAAGATGCTGTTAAAATAAGGCGGGTTATGGTTTATTAGACTAATCATCCCAAAGAGAAAAGATATTGAGGTGAGTCTTCTGTGAAGACAATGGCCAACAGTATTATTATTAGTATTAGTATTATTGATACAGAACAAACCCTCAAAAGGAAAGCCATTGTTCCTCCATTTTCTGTTTTAGAAATATTGGAAGTAAATCTCTTATGCTGGTGCATAACTGAAAACCTGCAGTCAAAGAGACAGATGTATACGACTGAACAGAAACCATACTTCTGCTGTTAAAACCCCCCAAAAAGCAAGCGATCCATCACATATGGCTCTGTAAACACAGAGAGGGGGATATTTGGAGTGACACGGCGCTCATGGCCTCGTAAAGACCCTGTCAGGCGGCTCCAGACTTGTGATTCGGTAAGATATAGAGCTGCTGAACAGAATGGAGAAACCCTGAACCCAATTTCTCTGCCTGCTGACGAGCCACACGCAGCATCCTAAGGTGCTGAATGAGTAGATTACTGGAAAGAAACATATTGCAATCTGCAAAGTCTTGCACAATTTATTAGGCATTCTATAAGGCTGCGAGTGCGAAGTGCAATCCCCAAGAAAACTATTACCTGGAAATAAATTTACCTCATGAGTGATTTGACAAAATTTTACACACAATTGTATAGCGTTGCGCCATCATTGAGGAACAGATCTTAGGCCCCGTCCACACTACTGTGTTTTCGTTTAAAAACAGAAAACGAGACCTTTTGCTACGTTTGCACCTCCCGTTCAGACTAAAACGGGAAAAACGAAGACCTAAAACGGAGAAGTTTAGAAACGCTGCAGCTCCGTTTTGCATTTTGAATCTCCGGAGGGCGTTTTAGTGTAGACAAAACAGCCCAGATAGCAAACTGACATTGAATCAACGTGGAAATATGACATCGAAACAACGTTGATCTGACATTGTTTTGCTCATCGAATTAACGTTGAACCAACGTCAGATGCGTCATTCTTTCAAAACTAACGGAAAATCAACTTGAAATCAACGCGTTGTTTCAACGTTATGAAAGCAAACTAATTTTCGATTTCATTTAGCTTTGAAGAATGCCGCGTCTGACGTTGGTTCAACGTTAATTCGATGAGCAAATCAACGTTGTTTCAATGTCATGAGAGACGTCGTTTCCACATTGATTCAATGTCAGTTTGCTGTCTGGGAGAGGACTTCAGAAAAGCTGACGCAGAGCAGAGGCTGACGCTCGGAGTCGGCTCTATGATTGGGTGTTATCAGTCATGACGTATCTTTCTCTGATTCGTCAACCACTGTTTACATGGTCACGTGATAAGCGTTTTCAGTCGTTTTAATGTGGACGGAGATCATTCTAATACGCAGATAAAACGCTGGTGTGGATGGAGATAGTATTCGTTTTAATTCTCCGTTTTTAAACGAAAACGCAGTAGTGTGGCGGGGCTTTAGTCAGGGTAGCGCCATATTTAATTATAGACAGGAATAAATACGAAGCTTTGAGGAATAGAAATACAGTGCGTTTGTTGGACTGTTTAACAACAACAAAAAACTTTCTGTAGACAAAAACTCCATAAAACAGTTTTGACTGGATCTAGTATCTTTATAACAATGTGCCATTGTAAAAAAGACTAAGTCACAGCCTATTTTTTCTCAGAGTTAAATGCAATATGATGTCACTGACTAAGGTCTATTTTAGGGCAGGAACGACACATCAATATAATCGATTATGTTGAATGCGCACTGTTTATGCTCATGCCTAGTCACGCTTCACACAAAACTCATTCTAACTAGCCTTTAGCATCTGCTCTAGAGTTTTGTTTTGTGAGAAACATGACAGGTGATTAAGGATGAACATAAACAGTGCGTAATTGACGTAATCGTTACAGCTACACGTTGTTCCAGTCCTAGTCTATATCTTAAATGTGCACAACACCTGTGTTTCAAAACCTAGCGAGCAGCCTACAAAGGCAGCATCTTAGCCATAATCAAACTAATTTGTAACATTCCAGACACAAAAACAATAAGCATTCTGCATGAAAGACTCAATTCACAATTGATTTCAATAGAGTTTGACATTAGCATGTTGCTAAGCTAACAGCACAATTCTCTAACCAGCATAAAAATGAATAGTAGAGCAGAGCCTTGTCCTCCATCTTGGTTTTCACTCGCTGTGTATGAAGGCCATGCAATATTGCTTTGGAATTTGGCTTAAACAAGTTATCTTAGCAAAATTTAGTTGCCTACCTCTTGAGCCAGACTTTGCATTCGTAGGTGGCTCACTAGTTTCGGAACTGGCTAAAATTGTATCATATTATCAGGCAATTCCTGTTTGAGCCTCTATACAGTGTCAAGCCCCATAGTTGCTCTTGGCTTATTTCTTCCACTGGGTATTCGTAATCATTTGTCTGTTCTTGGCTTTCCTCGCCATATGTGACGCAGCGCAGAGGAAATCTAATGTCCTCACCCCCACTGCAGTTCATTTGTGAGCCCAGCCTCCAATAAGGAGAGGAGAAAGAGGAAGACAGAGCTCATTAACTGTCAGGAAAGGGTGAGTCATCGCCAAGAATGATTTGCTTTGCCATGTTTTTGCCAAACAATCTGCGCCCCGCTCTCACTGGAGAGGGATGCAACCACCAGCGAAGGGACGTTCAGGTTATTTATACATTTTTCACTCAGCTGTCCTTCCCAGCAAATAAGACCTTAATTTCTGAGCCGTGCCTCCACTCTCATCTCGCAGAGGTGACGGTAGTTTAGAAGCCTCACACGTTTCACTGCGCTTCTCTTTATTACACAGACACAAACAGGACACGCGAGTCGCAAAGATCAGCCTCGTCTTTCCTAGAGAGATGAGCTCATCAGAGACAGAGAAGGAGAAAGTGAGGGAGGAGCGTTTTCGCGTACTGTATTGACTTTGCACAGTTAAGAAAAAACAAGACATTCACAGAGTCATTACTGTGATTAATTTCATGCATAAACAGAACAATCATTAATCAAATGTCCCTTGGGTAAGCACAACCTCCTTAGAAAGCCCATAAATTACGTGCTAGCACCCTAACAAAAGAAAAAAAAAAAAAAAAAAAAACGCTATCCGAGAGACCAATTACTTCTTCGTAAACCAACAACCACTACTCATCTTTACAGTTAGGAGTTTATAATCCTTCATTAACAAGGTTCATGTCTAAACTGATCAATACCACAGTGAGTGGATCTCTTTACCTAGCAGCAATGATACAGCCTCAAAGGCCATTAGTCTGTTTTACACCGGTCAGCTGGAGGGAAAATGGCGCACAAGATGTTGTCCCCCAGAAGACACTCTCAATAAGGGAGCAAAACAGATTTATTACAAACAACGGGCACTTAAGATGCCTCCCAGGTAAGTGGACCACCACAAATGAAAGCGTCTGATATAAATAAAGAAAGCTTAATGATATTGCTCATGTTAAAAATCGAGCTGCTCTCAGCAGAAATACAATGGCACAGAGACATTAAATATTTATATGGCTACGGCTATACCGATAAGGTTTTGACAAGGCAGTTTTCAACTGAAGTGAGATCCACTGGTAACAAAGGGACAGCAATGTGCCCTACCAGACTTTCCATGTTAGCACACCTCACTGAATCAACAACGGGGTAAATGTCAAGGGCTTCTTCTTCCTCCTTGTACACTGACATATGGGCCGATGCTGAGTAAATCTATTGGCATGGGGCAATTTTCAATTTGCGCTGCTCTAGTTACAGTGATAGGGTAAAAAAAAACAACAAAAAAAAAAGGTGTTAAGCGCCAGCGCAGGAGCTCAGCTTCTTTATGAGGAGTGAAATGGGGAAAAAAAACAAATAAATCGTGTAGCTGCATAATCCAAAATCCATTTCTGTTGAGATTGTGTTGTTTAATGTGATTTCTTCTGGTGTGAAGAAAGTACAACAAAATCAAAATATATAGAATAAAGTATAGAATACTATAAAAAAGAATATAGTACAGAATGACAACAAAGCTTACAGACTATTATATAGAATACCTCAAATAGAAGTATTTGAACATCAAAAATAGAATGCTGTATTACCATACTACAGAATATAGAACAAAAACCTTATGGACCCCAACTAATAGAATACTACAAAAAGAACAGTATAGAATAGTACGAAATAATAATAATAATATTATCAATCAATCAATCAATCAAATAAATCACATTTATTAGCACTTTTAAAAACAACACGCGTTGGTCAAAGTGCTTTACATACAGCCCAACACATCTAATCTAAGATTATAAAACAAAGTATAAAACTACAATTTACACATACACTAATATATTATATAAAAAATACAATCCAGTACATAATAGTACAAAAATAGACTACAAAAAGAATATACTCTGTATATTCTACACAGAATATATTCTGTTTGTGTACAGAATAATACACAAACAGAAAACTATATTAGGCTACTTAAAAATCTATATTTTGTGTACAGTTTTTTAATTCTGTCATCCGGTATCACAGACTCTGTCTCTCTTCTCATACAAACGCAGCTGATGCCATTTTGAGACAAATATTTTGTATACTGTAATGGATTATTAGACAACAAACAGGTACGATTTTACAATGGTTTAATCTCAGATCGATATCACTTATCCCATAATAATTAATGTGGCAATATGCTGTGTTATAAGAGGTACGGCTGTATATGGCAGAGTCATAACTCTTATTACACAGCATTTTGCCCTTAAATGTATGTCTTGCTTGCGAGCAATTGCGTTCTACATGGAAGCTTAATTTTTCGTAATAAGCGGGATAATGTACACCAAGCTGGTTGTTATTGCAGAACAAACCGCTTCAGTGTGATCCTGTCTGCGTTTATTCTTCGATAACCAGCTGAAAGTACACAACTATGCTGCTGCTTTTCCAAATAAAATAGCTTTGCTACATTATACATCTTAGCAACGAGGAAGTAACATCGCTTTGTTAATAAAGAGAGACGCTAAACAGACGCAGATAATTCACACACACACGCATCTCTCTCTCTTTCTCGATAATGAATAAAAATAAATGAATTACAATTCATTCATTCAAATAAATGTAATCGTGCACACTACTTTATCTCAGTGTCTGATTCAAAAATTGCTAGATCTAACTGTAAATGACGAACAGCTTAAAGTTGTCAATGCTGGCAAATGACCATGGTATAAGCGTGATAATCCACGGCTAGCTGTGCATAAACAATTGTAATGAAGCACTGCTTCGTGTCGGGTTGTTATTTGCCTTTACATCGCACATTAAAATTGCTTAATGCACAGCTAGCTGTTGATTATCCCATACATTACAAATGACAAAAAAAAAAAAAAAAAATATATATATATTTTAGAGTACTACTACAAACAGAGCATAATATAGAACAAAAAAGAATACATAAACAGAATATAGTATAGTACAAAATATAGTATACAAAATATTATACTAGAATAGCATAACAGTCCAAGAAAAAGCTTTTTACAGTTCCACAAGAAAACAGAATAACAGTCATAAAAAATAATAATAATAATAATACACTAGAATATGACTAAAACATAATAGTATAAGATAGTGAAAAAATAAAATATTTTTTTCTTTGAATTCAAAAGAAAAAGGTTAAAAAAAAAACATTATATACTAGATTAGCACAAAACCAAAGCATAAAATAATACAATTTAGCACAACATGCCCTGAAATGTCTTAGAAAATTACTATGACAAAACGTTTGACAATTAACAACCTGGTTTATGCACATAAAAAGCAGCTATGCGGATCCCCGACTCAAACATCATTTTGCATTCAATGCATTTTCTACTTGAAACAACCCACCCACTCCAACAAAACCAAATCCAGATTGGGCAGAAGTCACAGCCATCCATCACTCCAGGTTCGGTTCAGCTAGAGGCGACCCTAACCATTAAGGGGATTGTATTAAAATTCATAAGAGACGGACAGCGCCGGCTGAGACGGGAAAAGATGCCTGTGCAGTGACAGCTAGTTTCAGAGAGAGTGTCTGAGTTAGCATCGTCACATGCCTATAAGTAATGACACACTGCTAAATTACCAGGATCTCTTCCTGCCCCTGAGGCTAACATCACTGATAGGGGAAACATGACAGCCTTGGAGGAGGGAGGCTGGAGAGAGACATAAATCAATAGGAGGGCTGTGGCACCGAATCCAGAATGTAGAATGAGTCGACTACAGTTTGATTACACTGGATTACACTGGGTAGCTTCGGTTGCAGAAGTCGTGAGATAAAATGGTCAATATTACAGCGAAATTGATTCACACCGAGGTTCACTGATGGTTTTAATGATATGAGAGACTGTGTTTCCTTATACTCGGTGGCTATGCGTATGAAATAATTAGATTAGAGAATAGAGATAAGAAGGAAATTAGATTAATATGATGAATCTCTATTAAACTGGCCGACGTCTCGGCTGGACTAGCGCTGGCACTGAGCTTCCTTACTGTCCAATCCAGATTTCACTGGCCATTATATTGAAATGCCGTTAGAGTTATTTACATATTTCAGTAAAATACAGTCCTACCAGTGTTGGGAAATTACTACGTAAAAGTTAAGTTAACGCCACAACAAAGCGCATTTTCTTATTTAAATAGTGTGAAAGTAATTCAGTTTTTACTGTGTTTAAAATTCTACATACCTCTGTTAAGCAAATCAAAAGGTAATAATCAAACATGCTCTACTAGAATGTATTTTGCTATCAAATAGAGTTTTAGCAAATCTGTCTGTTTGGATGATTAATTGTAATTAACGTTATAAAAAATTCCCCAATTTATTTGAATCATCCTTCAGTTTTCTGGTGTTTTATATCCTCTTTTATGTAGCAAATGTAGTAAATATTTATCTAAATACTGTTTTAAATACTGAATACAATTTTTACTGTTTTCAGTTATATGTTGCTAATATAATTATTTTTTATTATTATTATTATAAAGTTTGAAGCTTTCATGCCATTTGCTAATATTTTTCCTTTTAACTTCATATAAATAGCTTTTTTTGTAAGCAACTTGTGATTTTTTTTTAAATAACTCCAACAGAGTTTTTTTTTTTAATGAATAATGGAAATATTTTTTAGAAACTAAATGTTTCCTCGTGACTTCCTAATGTTCTTGAGCTATCGGATGCGTAAATGACTCAATAAAATGTGTGCAATACAAAAACAAACACACTGAATATTCATCATCTGATAAAACGCGGCATCCCTGACAAATTAAATATAATTTTCAAACACATCTACAACCTGCTACTTCAAGTAGAACCCTTACATGGCCATGATTCATTTCATTTAAGGTACCCAGGCATGAAAAACTCACAAACAACATGACTAATAACTAACAATGAATATAAATAGCATACAAACGAACATTATAGTTCTTAAGACACTGCTAATATATGCATACGATACACATTAAACACACCACAGACCACACCAATAGCAAGCAGTAATCTCAGCTGGGATAAATGATGATTAAACGTTGTGTGATAAATGCAGAATAATACTCTAATGTGATTTGTGGATACTCCTCCTATGATCATTCATTTGAAAACACTGGAGCCGTGACAAACATCCAGAAGGCTTCACATTAGTCTGCATAAAGGGAGTGAGCTGTGTATATAATGCCTGTAATAACAGGGCTCTAATAAGAATCTACCGGCAGCGTTCGGCCCAAAGGACTAGAGCTGCTTCTCTGCAGCCTCAATAGTCACAAAAACAATATTACTTGCACCACCGGGACAATCGTACATCAGAATCAAATATATTATTTAAATACAATATATGAAACCATGGCTTGTTACCTAAAGCAACAATATTTGATTAGACGAGTAACTGAGCGTAAACAGTTGTTGTTGTTGTTTTTTTTTGTTTTTGTTTTTTTGTTCCGTCATATATTAATTATAAATTTAAGCCAAGATCAGAGGGAAAATAAGTGGCGCACAGATTAAAACCGTACCCGGCTACACAAAGCTTATCTTGGGGATAAACTGGCACTAACGTTGCAGTCACAAAGTTCCAATGCTAAATCAACAACTGGAGGCTACACACGGAATGAAATAAATGGTCATTTCCACAGCACGAGTAAAAGGAAGCTAATTAATAAATAAACATATCTTTTTTTCAAATGTCTTGCCTGAAGCCCAATTACTCTGATCCTCCTACCAGTAAATAAAGGTCAAGAAAGGATATCTAATTATAGCAGAAAAGATAAACTAATATCTTCATGTGTCTTTTAGTGTTATCAGTTAGCAAGCCATTTATAAAAAGATAAGACGCCCGTCTGATGTCAGTTGCATTGCGGGCCAATGCTTTAGTTATGTTACTCTCACATTCCATTAACAAAACACACAGATATCTTGAACTCATCATATCATTTAGCTGTTTCTCAGATGAGATATTGCCCGCTCATTGCATAAATCAATAAGCTTGTATAATCCTGGATAAATAAAAAGGAAGTACCTTTTTTGTGAGTACCATCCGATTTGGAGCCTTGTGGGTCTAATGAAAAAAAGATCAGGATTAATGACATGATATTCTAACAGCAAGATTTTTAGCTTTTTTTTTTTTTCTTTGCGGAACCAACAATAGAAAAAAAAAAACATAAGCAGCATGGCTCACGTATTCTACTTTACACTCGCCAACACTTTGAGTGTTGAAGTGTGTGGCAGGGAATATTGGGTGCTAAGGGCATACTAAAGGCAAGAGCAGGTAAAGGAGGGATGCACTTATTCGTCCAAAAGTTCAGAGCGGGCAGGACAAGAGGCAAAGCACTGAAATGAAAGAAAGGATGGGGGTTGCAATGCATATCTGGTCACGGGAGGCAGAGGTTAGCAAAATGCACGAATAGATGCAATACACTAGGAGGGAAAATGCAAAGACTACATGTCAAACTGGCTTCACTTTGAGTTTTAGTTCATGTTTAGTTCAAACTGTAAAAAGGATCATTGTTTTCAAGATTGTGTCTTGACCGGTAGATCAAATTGATTTGCCAGGCATTTGGGTTGCAGGGCTGTGCAATACAAAGGGAATGGGAACTTACTTTGGGACCACAAAACAGCTCCCCGCCCCTTTTTTTTTTTTTTTTTTTTTAAGAGAACCAATTTGGGGCATTTTTCCTAAATGTTTAACCTAGAAAACGTCAGATCACAGTGTACTAACAATATTCCAGTCAGTTTCCTCAAAACCATACAGAAACTACTACAATAGTGGTTTTCTTGTACAGTTCAGGGGTGCGTTTCCCGAAAGCATCGTTAGCCATCTATGGTCGCAAGTTCCGTCGTTATCAGCATGGTTCAACGAGTCGGTGTTTCCCGAAACCATCGTTCCAACGAACATCCGCAAACGGCATCGCAAAGTTGTGTGGTTTGAACGACAGCTCTCGACCTGTGGTTAGAAGCATCGTTTCTATATTTCATGACATTTGGAAGTAATAAATCCTTATCTTGAGCAAAATAAGCAAGCTGACATTCAGTACAACCGGTGCCTTTTATTTAGAATACATACAAATGTACTAATTACGTCTTTTCAAAAGATTTGAAGTAATGTGTTTGAAGAGTGCGCATGTGCGAATGTGCTCTACTATGTAAGAACGAGCCAAATATTGAGTCTGGTAATAAAGCAAAACAACTGAGAACAAGTAGAAACAGTCCTTAGATGACTGTAATTTATATTAACAAATCTAGCGTTAATTGGATCTCAAACAGTTTCATTAAAAGTAGTTATTACTCCACCACGTGCGAAACCAACGTGGTTGAACGATACTTTGCGACAATGGGTTTCGGGAAACAGTCGTGACTAGCTAGTTGATTTCTCCAACGACGCATCATACTATGACGTCATCATACTGGAAACGCACCCCAGAATGGTAATCACAAGGATAAAGATGCTCCTTATAATACTACCATGCAGTATGCGCCACAGCGAATGCAGTTCAATCTATTCCGTTGAGGCATCAGCACCGTGGGTGGCCGTCATTTGCGTGTTACCCTTAACACAAATCACTCACTGGATCCTAATTAACATACACAAACATGAAATGTAGACGGGTGATTTAAGGACTTCAAAGTCCCTCCTAACTTCTTCAGCCCATGTTCACCAATAACGCAGACGCCGACATAATCCAGGACTTCCCAAGAGGCTTATCCTTTGTGAAAGAGCTACATTAACCATTCAATTCCCAGTCCCCAAGGCCCAGCATTGATTATCCCATTTAAAGCTCTTAGATAAATGATATTAGCGACAAATATTTTAGAGATGCCCACTTCTTTATCGAGTAGAGAACAGCTGATCCCTCTGCATATCCATCACCAATCGTACAGAGCTAATAATGAGAAAGCCCAGAGAAGAAAAAAGTAAATTAAAAGAAGGAATCTTCTATTCAAACTTTTAATTGAAAACAGTTCTGAAAATGAAACCAGTGACGATTAACCAAAACGATTGATGCAAAACAATAGATATACATAATAATTGCATATGAATAGTTCAGATGCAATAGCCTCTAAATGCCATTTGAAATTTTCTTCTAAAATGACAATTTTTATCAAGTTTGCATATTTAAGTTCAGTAATTTCACTTAAATGACAATTAATAGGTAATCTTTATTGCCATTTAAGTGAAATTACTGAATTTAAATATACAAGCTTGATAAAAAATGATCATTTTAGAAGAAAATTTCAAATGGCACTTAGAGGCTTTTGCATCTGAACTCTTCATATGCAGTTCTTAGGGGACATGATGTATAAGCCCTTAAAGGGATACTCCACTTTACTTTTTTTGGAAATAGGCTTATTTTACAACTCCCCCAGAGTTAAACAGTTGAGTTTTACCGTTTTCGAATCCATTCAGACGATTTTCTGATATTTAGAAGAATATCAGTAACCAGTCAGTTTCTGGTCTCATTGACTCCCATAGTAGGAAAAAAAAAATACTATGGAAGTCAATGAGACCAGAAACTGTCTGGTTATTGATATTCTTCTAAATATCAGAAAATCGTCTGAATGGATTCGAAAACTCGACTGTTTAACTCTGGGGGAGTTGTAAAATGAGCCTATTTCCAAAAAAAGTAAAGTGGAGTGTCCCTTTAAGTTAAAGCATGTGATAATATTTAAACTAGTGCTGTCAAAGTTAAGAGGTTAAATAAGTGGAATAAAGCCTTAAATGAATGTAAAGTGGTACTAAGACTTAGTACCAATTAAACAATTAATTGAACAATTATCCAATTACGTAAGGATTATTTAATTCAATTTGATGGAATTTTTCTATTCATTAAATCGCATTAGCCTAATATTAAAAAAGGCTCCGCCCACAAAATAAGTCATCTGTGTTTTTTTATCATCGATATTGAGTATGTTTCACAAGCATACATGTCAACATTTCAGAATGTTAATGTTACTTGTCGTTTTTTTGCAATTATTTGTAAAATGTACTGTGCAAATTGTTTGAAAGTAAACCCTACACCAATTTTTTCCCCCCCAGTCTGCAGACAGTGATAAATCGCTCTGGAGTTGCACCTTCAAGTTCAAATGCAAGTAACAGAAGTTTTAAAATTACATTTCCATGGATGATTGTCTCTGCAGCCCTGTGAGAACTGGAACAATTTGTAGGCGATGAGCTAAAACGTGTATGAAAAAATTAAAATCACATCTAACCTTGCTCTATCTCGGTGTCATTTGATTGTTCTGTTGTGATGTTTCTTGAGGTCTGCAGCCCCCCCTCACAGACGCATTGCCTTCTCTCTCCCTCTCCCTCTCCCCGCGAGATAAAAACGCAATTATCTAGCGCGATCCTGAGACGCTTCGTTACCCCCATGGAGGAAATACAGTTCATAGCATCTCTGAAATCTTGCTTGATGTTACAAAATCATTTATAGCCACCTCTTCAAGCAGACACACACATTCTGCTGGGATGCTGCTGCTCTCTGCAGATAACTTCTCCGCTAGCTTCAAACATCACATAAGAAAAACAGTCTTGATCAGGATTTCAGTCATTTGTCATCATTTAAAGCGAGTGAAAAGCATCAGTAGGTTCACCATTGCCGTTTGTATGTGAACGCTGCACCCCGCCTCATTAGAGGATTCCCATTAATCCTATTAAAGTCCCATTAAGCATGTGCTGATAGCACCAAATTAACATCAAGCTCCACCAGCTAAAGCTTCGGTTCTGCACTTTACATGAATGAGGAGGAGAAGCAAAGAGGTAACAGACACATACAGGACATCCAAAAAGAAAAACAAAAAAGCAATCAGTAAATATACCGCAGCAGACTGTATATTTACAAAATGTACACTTGTCTCTTCAAACCCATTCGGAAGCAAAGAGACATATAATCAGAAAGTATTGCACTGATCATGACTATAATGCATCGTGGCAGCTGGTTTGAAACGGGACGGGAAGACCCGAGACTGTTGGTGTACGGCATGGCGCGAGCAGCCGATGATTGTGCTATTTGGGCGGAATCTGTAGCACCTCGAGGCTGCCGGCCTCGTAGCTCCTCGCTGTGACTGATGAGAAGGGACAAGGTTAACGTGGGTACGGGAGGCGCAGCTGTATTCCAAAGCATTCATCACTAGCGGCCGAAGATTGCAGCTCAAGCTAGCGGACCAACTGTCCCCGCTCCTTTCAGGTTCACACGTCCCCAATTTGTTTAAAGCGGCACTTTGATCTGTCAGCGAGCGCTAAGATATGGTCTATTCCAGAAAAGGCTAAAAGTGTGTAATATCTGTGGTACTAAACAGAATTATTATTTTATTTATATAGTTTTCAGACATGTTTCTCCCATGTTCACTGTTGGTCAGATAGACAGATAATCCCGCCTCAAGGGTTGAATCAATGCTGGTCAGAATGCTCTTTTTGAAACACATGTTGGGGAAATGCATATGAAAATGGCAATGGCAAAAAAAAAAAAACACTCACCAATAAGGTAAATAGTTAACATCAGTTGATACATTACACTGTAAAAATGAATACGCTTTATCTAATCAAATAAAAAATTGTGGCAACAGATTACAAGCAATATTATTAATTGAATTTAACAAATAATAATTAATCAAATTAATTCCTTAAAAGTTAACCATTTAAACTGAGTAAAACTTACAACAACAACAACAACAAACAAACAAAAAAATAAGTCACCATTATGGTGATCAGTGTTTGTTTTAGGTTTCTTTTAAAATTACAGTTTTCTCCTTCAGTGATTCTGCTTGTTAACATCAGGTGTCTTCAATGTTGGCAATAAAATATGAATAGTTCTTAATTAATCTTTGACGTCCGTCTGTTAGTGAGATATTTTTGTTACATTTTTGGGTGTAAACTACTCATTTTAAATGGTTAACTTTTAAGGAATTAATTTGATTAATTATTACTCAATTCTAATTTGTTACATTTATTAATAATATTGCTTGTAATCTGTTGCCACAATTTTATTGATTAGATAAAGTGTACAGTGTAGGTATCATGAACTAATATATATATATATTAAACTAATAATTATTTTACAATATCCAACCATTCAAAAGTTTGGGTTCAAGTAAGTAATGCATTAAATTGTGTGACAGTAAAAAAATTTATAATGTTAAAAAAGCTTTCTATTTCAAATAAATGCTATTTACAAAGAATGGTTTAAACCAAAAAATAATAATAATAATAAATAAATAATAATAATAAGCAGCACGGCTGTTTTCAAGATAATAAGAAACCATTTCTGAAGGATCATGTGACACTGAAGACTGGAATAATGATGCTGTAAACTCAGCTTTTGCCATAATAGGAAAAAATTACATTTTAAAATGCATTAACATAGTAGACAGTAACTATAGCCCTCAAACCATATTCACTGTATAGCCCTTAATCCTGTAATTGTGGACAAATGTGGGCACAGAGGACTCAGGTGTGATCCTAATTGTTATTTATTATAAATGTTATATCACTGTCTTTGATAAAGTTTTGTCTATCCATTTATGGTGTTTCTTTTTTTTAATTCTGTTTTTTTTTTTTTTTTACTTCAAAAAGTACCATATTTTCTATGTAAATTGTGCTTATTTTTGTGTTTCATTTTTTTATTTATTTTTTTCAACCCCATTAAAATATCATTCCAATAAGTTCTTAGAGCTAAAACCTAAAGAGGAAGTGACTTTTCTGTCACCTGGTGTCTTATTTTGGCTTATTTTATTTTTTTTCACATTCATTTCTATGGGTGCCCATTTTTGACCCAAACACAAGATTAAGGAGTTTTTTTTTGTTTTTTTTTACCCACTTAACATTGTAGAATTGAGTCAAAAAAAATGTCTGTGTTCAGGAGGCAAACTTAGGAAAAGTAGCCAAGTCTTGTACCGATGAGATCAAGGGAAGTATTTGTTTTTTAAATAAATCAAAACTATTTTGCCCACATTTGTCCAGAATACGGTTTTAGGGTAATAACATACATTGATATATAAAAACAGTAATATTGTTAAATATTGATAATGCAGCCTAGGTGAGCAGACCAAGAAGAGACTTTCAAAAACAGTAGTGTAAATAGATTTGTATTCAGTCATAATATGTTCATTTTAAGTTATTTAGTTTTATGTTAAAAATGCAAATGTAAAAATTAACATGAACCTGAATTAATAAATGCATTGATAGTCCATGGCATTTAATGCATTGACAATGTACTGAACCTTGTTGGAAAGTGTTACCAAAAATGAAAAAAAAAGAAGGTAAATCTTACATTATTCATTGACTGAAAAGGTACATGTGAAAGATTATGATCTGAAAATATAATCTATCCTGGTCCAAGCTGCATGGGGTGCCCCAAATGTGCCAGACTATGATCTTTCCATTTCAAATGGTCCCGGCTAAATCAGTTGGAAGGATTTCCCACTGTGAGTCCCAGTCATGATCAGTGTAATTTCTTCTCATGCCAGCACATTCGTTGCTTCAGGCAATTCTTATCTCTTTCACTATTTCTATAATACGACCAAATGTACAGGAGAGGCAGCAATCAGAGGAGGTGAACTCCTCCTCCTCCTCACCAAATGTCTTATCACATCAGATGCTTTTTACGTAGGAGCCTAGGACCCCAGAAACGTGCTCTCTCGCCTTTTCCTTCAGAAATGTATCACGCTGTCAGGCTGCCTGCTATATGAGTTTTAGAGAATGCGTTCAACAGTGGAGCAAAGAAAACTGTCTGAGGACGCGCGAGCTTCCGGCTCAGAGTGCAGTTACACACTTGACCTGACAGCAGTGACGAACCTTTGTATTTCATAATGTCTGGTCTGGTCATGTGACCATGGGACCCATGTGCCCTCATAAAATGAAGTGAATGAATTACATAACGAAATCACGAATGAGGGCCAGTGTTTATTCAGACAGCGGATATCAACGGCCATTGTAACTTTTGTTTTATATATGAAGAGTTCAGATGCAAAAGCCTCTAAATGCCATTTGAAATTTTCTTCTTTAATGATGATTTTTATCAAACTTGTATATTTAAGTTCAGTAATTTCACTTAAATAACAATTAATAGGTAATTATCATTGCCATTTAAGTGAAATTACTGAACTTAAACATACAAGCTTGATAAAAATGATCATTCTAGAAGAAAATTTCAAATGGCACTTAGAGGCTTTTGCATCTGAACTCTTCATATATATATGAATGTTAATATAAGAATTAAGTAATTGGATTTCTGACAATTAGGCTTTAAATCACACATTGAAACCATACAGGCAATGTAGAGTTGATGAAGTTGAGAATATTTGCTTCTTCTGGGTAAATTTAAGTGAGAAAACAATCAACCAACGCCATTCAGGTTGCAGCAAAACTCAGCAAACAGCAAAATTGAAGACGTCAGACTTCATTCACCATATCACAGCACTGACTGTCAACAAACATAAATAAATCAAATTGAGAAATTCGTTGCCACAAGCAAGGTTAAGATGCAAGGCCACTCAAAATCAGACGGTGACCCTCTGCCATTTAAGCGTTCAAGCAGGTTTAACAGTCTGGACAGAGTCCCGGCATACATTACTGTAATGTTCCTATCATTCAGTAAGGGTTTTACCTACCTATATTTTCAAAGGAAGAGTGAGATTGTACATATACAGGAATGCATGATTTTTTACTCTTATATAATATCATTTAGCATAGAATCGTACATGAAACATATCCTGGTCAGAAGAGAACACTTTATAATATCTTTCATTAATCCATGATCAAACATTACATAAAGCTTAACAGATCAGCAGAACATGTTTCAATGTACAATAATGATTTGTTAAGCATTATATCCTTTAAGAGTTTGCTAAATTTATTATAAAGTGTTACTGGTCAACACACATGCAAGATATCAAACAACTGATACATTTGATTTGGCTCTATAAACAATATGCATTCAAACAGGTCAATATTCGAATTGAATTGAATATATGCAAAATATACATTTAAACACACAAAAACAATACATAAGAAGTGAATATATACACTTTCTTTAATCAGATGCTGCACAAGGCCTACACTACACTAAAAAAATAGAATCTTGCATCAGTGTTTATGTGTACACAACAATTTCAAATATATTATTTTGTTTGTATGTTATGTGATTAATATATGTATTAAAAGACAATGTATTGTTTTTGACACAGGTAAACACCTTTTGGGAAAAGATTTATATTTCCAAGAATAGCTAAGAAACAGGCAGACTGTAATTTGCAGGGATTGACATTAATATATTGTTGAAGTAAGGAAACCTCTGACATGTATCTTGCAGTGGCTATTACTAACATTGCCAGCACACGTCAGACAATATAATATATAGAATACCGAGTCCCACCACAGACATCCACTTAATGATTTGAGATCATGGGACAGGAACAGGAATGTAGCCAAAAGCTTTCTTAATATAACTACTATACAGGTCATTCAGAAAGTATCCATCCTATATAATCTATCCTAAACCGTATCTGTGATCCTATGAGCTATATAGCTTAATTAAATCTTTGGGTATCAGGGGATGCAATATGCTTTGAAATCAGAATCTTTTGTACAGGAAAACTACGCGCGTTTGCGGAAACATTCATTCCTTGTTTCCATTTACTGACAAATAGTCCATATGCATTTATCGCATATATTCTTGCAAATTTCCAACTCTATAAACATTTTAAAAATACCGCTTGGCTACATTCCTGTGATATCCAGCAGTGTCTTGGTGGATACACCTACCTTTGAAATTTGGTCTGATTCTTGCATCATAACCGGACACTTTTCCCATAAGCTTGTCCAGGAATTCTGACGGGGGCATGGGGGAGGCAGCTTTCCGAGCCGCTGCTTGTTGGGACGCTGCCAAGCTGTGTGAGAAAAAAAAAATGGGAGAAAGACATGTGCGTTAAAAAACAGAGTAGGACAGGCACTGCATTATGTTATATGTTATATACTGTATATACACTACCGGTCAAAAGTTTTAGATCGGTAAGATTTGTTATGTTTTTAAAAGAAGTCTGTTCTGCTCACCAAGGCTGCAATTATTTGATAAAACATACAAAAAAAAAACAAAAAAAAAACGGTAATATTGTGAAATATTATTACAATTTAAAACAGCCGTTTTCTATGTGAAGTGTAATTTATTCCTGTGATCAAAGCTGAATTTACAGCATCATTACTCCAGTCTTCAGTGTCACATGATCCTACAGAAATTATTATAATATGATGCTCAAGAAACATTTATGATCATTATCCATGTTGAAAACAGTTTTTTATATTTTTATTTCAGGATTCTTTGATGAATAGAAAGTTTAAAAGAACAGAATTGATCTGAAATGGAAAGCTTTTGTAACATTAATCACTACAATTCAAAAGTTTGGGGTCAGTAAGAATTTATTTTTTATTTTTGGGGGAAAGAAATTAGAAAATACTTTAATTCATCAAGGATGAGTTAAATTGATCAAAATATACAGTAAAGAAGAGATTAAAGAAGATTATATTTTAAATAAATGCTGTTCTTTTGAACTTCATTTTGGGGGGGAAATGGTACACGACTGTTTTCAACATTAAAAATAGTAATTCATGTTTTTTTGAGCATAAAATCAGCATATTAGAATGATTTCTGAAGGATCATGTGACACTGAAAACTGATGTGTAATCAGGAACAGCAATGATGTTGAAAATTCAGCTTTCAAATTACATTTTAAAATATATTAAAATAGAAAACAGTCATTATAAATTGTCATAATATTTCACAATAATACTGTTTGTCATTTTTTTTTTTCATCAAATAAAGCAGCCTTGGTGACCAGAAGAGACTTCATTTAAAAACATAAAAAATCTTACTGATCTAAAACTTTTGACCGGTGTATGTATATATGTGTGTGTGTATATATATATATATATATATATATATATATATATCAGTGTTGCATACTCAAGACCCGGTCTCGAGACCATATTTTAATGGTCTCGGTCTTGTCATGGACTCGTGTGCATTTTGACTCGGAATTGACTCGTACTCCAACATATTAAAATTCAGACTTATTCCCGAGTCCACTCGAGTCCCATTCAAAATATGTCATGATTATTACTGTATGTTAATATTTCTTTAAATTTTTGTTTGATTGAAATGCAGCAGGACCCAGGTCAGATGTGATGTGGAGCCTCTAGCTCAACTATGTATTGAAAATGTCTGGCTTATCATCCATAATTCAGTTTGCATATAAGAGCCACACAGAATTCGTGTACAGTATTGTTATAAGAGCACTTACTGATTGTAATAATTGTGAGTCATAAGCGCTATGACATGTATAAAACTGTATAAAACTAATAGATCACATAATTTTCCAAAGTATGGAAGAGTATTTTTTATTTTTTTTTTGTCTACCGAAATTTCCTGGAAAGATATGTTTGCAGTGTTTCGTCAGCAGAACAATCCAAAAACACGTTTGTGTTTGGACATGCATGTCTATCCCTCACGGCCTCGCTTTCATTCTCGTTACAAAGATGGCGCTGCTGTGAATGAGGTCTATATCTCTGACATCCTATGCTGTCATTTTCAAAAAGTGATATTAAACAATTGACAAGCTTCGGGTTTAAATCTCCAGAGCGGAAGCTTAATCACTTTAGAGCAAAAGAGAATCCATGAAAAAGATAAATGAACATGGAAATGGATTGAGACCTCGTCATACACAAGTATCTGCGTCTTCATTAGCACTGAAAGCCATTAGAGCTTAAAAAGGGATAACAGGGTGCATGTCTATCCCTTTGAAACCTCAGTGTAACCCGCCAACTTGATTTACAATAAAAGTCAGGTCACTAACTGGCCTGTGAGTCACAAGGTAACTTATCCCATGGGATTTTAAGCCTAAAACCACTTTTAGTGCTGATTAGTCACATTTTAACTGCTTCCAAAGGGCTCTTTATCTGCCCTGCATTTAATTGCCAAGTCTCCGTGCTATACATGATGGACTTTAATATCTATTGACTTATTCAAGTCCTCCCACATACATGATTACTGAAACTCGCAGGAACAATGAACCATTTTTTTCATACAGGGGCATCAGTGTGTCTGAAAAAAATGGAGGATAATAATCATTAAAGAGCCTGTGGTATATTGATTTCACCTACGTCCTTGAGACATGGTCCTGTTCTTGCCAATTTCATGGGTCTTTCTTTGAAGGGAATTGCTCTATTTTCTTAACCAGCCACTGAATCCCGTCTAACTGTTTCGGCAGCATATCCATTATTCTCTCATGTCCATTGACTTTCTGCGTCATCACTTATTCTTTTTATTTTCGAAACAAGCAATAGTCAGGCTTTTTCCATTCTGCACATCATTATTCTTTCTGCTCATTAACATTTACTAGTGTTGGGCAACTATTGAATTGGAGAAGTGTATGGCATTTAAATGAGAATATACGTCATACAGAATATTCTGGGAAAGGCAGTGATCGGTCTTAAGAACACCTCAACAAAAGACTATTACGTTTAATTAAACTCTTTCATTTTAACACGCTGAATGGTTCAAAATGAACAGCATGAGGGAAAAAAGTGTCAGTAAAGATATAAAAGCTCAACTGTATAGATACAGGTGTAGAAAAAGACTTCTACATTGCAAAAGATTTCTATTTTAAATAAGTGCTATTCTTTTAAACTTTCTTTTCTTCAAAAAAAGGTAAAGCCTAATGGTTTCCAGGAAATTATAATTGGATGGCTAGCACAACTGTTTTCAACACTGATGAAAATAATAAATGTTTCTTGAGCGTCAAATAATCATATTACAATGATTTCTGAAGGATCATGTGACATTGAAGACTGGAGTAATGATGCTGAAAAATCTGCTTCACCATCAATGATTGATAAAACTAGAAAACCAAAATATAAGATGTAACAATTCACAATATAACTGTATTTATGATGAAATAAATGCATCTTAGTTGAGTGTGTGTGTGTGGCTTGGTGAACCCTAAATTATGAGGACAAAATATCCCCACAAAGACGGCAATATCCAAAATCCTTGTCCTTGAGGGAACATTTTTTAGTCCCACTGAGAAAACAGCTTATCAATCATTCTAACTGATGTCTTTTTTTGAAAATGTACAAACGCAGACAGTTTTCTGTGATGGGTAGGTTTAGGGGTAGGGTTAGTGTAAGGGGAGAGAAGATACAATTTGTACAGTATAGAAATACTTATTTCCAAGGGAAGTCCCCATAAAACATGAAAACACAACGTGTGAGTGTGTGTGTGTGTGTGTGTCAAGGGCACAGAATTTAGTAGGGACACTAGGGACATATTCAGTGACACCGAATTGCCCCTAACAATAAAGTTGATCCAAAAAATTTAAGTAGATCATAAATTGGCAGCAATGAAATAAGTACATTGTATTTACTTATGTCATTAAATAAAATTGAGAAATAATAATTTTCCATCTTAATTTTATGTTGTTAAGCTTGACAGTACCCTCCCTGACTAATACGCCTCAAATATGAATAAATATGAAGAAACTACTTACTATCTTCTGCGCCACTGTTAAAGAGACCTGAATGATGTCATTGAGTCTAAATTACTATGGGCAGAGAATGGTTGGCATGACGGGGTTGAGACTGAGGAACATGACTTTATAATCGTTTATTTATTTATTTATTATTATTAAATAGGGTTTTTTTTTTCACAAGAAAATAACACAAATACTTACACTATTGCCAAAAGTTATAGACACTATGCACATTGTTAAATATATGTTAAATAAGTACAAATTCAGTGAAGTGCCTTAGGGACATGGCAAAATGCTTAGTGTAAGATAGATATAATGCCTTATAATAAAAATTATTTAAATGCAATAATTATTTTTATTCATTATAATGGAAATACCAACATATTGTGAAAAGCTTTTGTTTTTCATTTTGGTGAACCACCACATTAAAAAGTCAAAGGGATTGAAATCTGAAATATTACAGAATCCCAGGAATTAATTATATACTGTTTATAGTGTGTGTGTGTGTGTGTGTGTGTGTGTGTGAGAGAGAGAGAGAGAGTGTGTGTGTGTGAATCATCCCATTGTGAGAAACACATTCATTTGTGTTTAATGTAAAATTTTGCAATGCAAGCATAATGGGATTAGTCATGGCATGCCAGATTATTGAGTCTCTTCCAGAGCTATTCTCTGTGAGGCTCTTTACATGAACACACCATCGACAAAATCTTGGTGACAGTGTGAAATCTGAGGATACAGTCTCTATTAGTTTTGGTTCCCTGGTTCATATCCACCTCATTGTAACCAGTAGCTGACAAAAGATGGAGTAAGCTGCCAACGTAATGTGGGTTTTAAAAGTAGGGTATGCAAAATCATAAACACTTTTTGTTATACTGGTTGAAATTCTCTTCACATCCTGAAAGCAATCAATAATACAAGTGGTCTTAAATATTTAAAAACATATACATATATCTTCTGTGGAAGTCTCAGGACAGAAAAATATTCGTCCAATCAATGCACTCCTGTCCTACCTGCCTATCAGTGTGTATATTTCCAAACCTCAAACATCACACGTCATTCGAGTGTTTCGTGAGGCTATGCAGAGTCGCCGAGCGGCAAAAACAAACAGCAGTCGCCATTTACAGTTCCTCCATGCTGCGTTCATGTCATAACTGTGGCAACACGATGGCAACACGTGTCGTGACGTTCTACTCAGACCGGTTGACGTCCTCAGGCCCCGTCCACACAACTGCGTTTTGTCAGGCTCAAATGTATGCGTTTCTCTGACATCACTATCAACGCTGAAATAAATCTGCAGCAGTCACCTGGTACAAATTAGAGCTCTAAGTTGTTTACATTGATTATTATTGAAATTTGATGTGCTTTGAGACATGAGGTGACGCTTTGCATACTTTGCAGTGTTCATTCCTGTGTTTTGAAGGAGGCGTGGCTTTGGAGACGCTTTGGGATCTCGTGATTTTAAAGCTAGTTAGCGATTGCTAGCCTCTCCGAAACTGCCTTCCCTACCTTTAAACTGCATCTTTAGTAATTAATGGTTTCACTGATCAAGGCAGCAGCACTGAACAAATGAACCTTGATCGATGTTGGTCACGGCAGAGGAGAGGGCCTGATCCTTCTGCTGATGCAGCAGGAACCAAACCAGAGCCTCCTGCCAGAAAATATATGCAAACAACCCCGAGACCTGCATACTTTAATGTGAGGATCCAATCATTAGCCCTAAGTGTAGCTCATTATGTTCTTAGGACCACTGATGAACACAATCCTTATTGATCTTGTAACACTCAAGAAATCAAAGGGCTCTCTGGCACACCAAGATGGCATTTCTTCAAGCTGCTCTCAATTTGTCAATGCGGTTACTGAAGGATAGAGGAGAACATGTTCGAATTAACCCCAAATCTTCATTTTAGCACAGACCTCAATAAATAATAACCTCTGGTGGATTATTAATGATTAGAGCCCGACCGATAAATGATTTTGAAGGCCGATACCGATACAAATATTTTTGGGTTTTAAAATCCGATATATCGGCCGATATTTTATTTATTTATTTATTTTTTTAAACTGGACAGTCACAAACTGATAGTCACAAATTTTGCCATGCTTATTTGAGTTGAGAGAACTGATGGGGATGTTCTTTTAATTGTTATTCAAGCAATGTATGTCTCGTGACCAACTCAACGAGTGTTGCCAACAGGGACTGTGTAGAGTGCCCTCTGGTGGACAAACCATACAAATCCAACGCTCATGACATGGTTCTAGCGTGTTTCGTCTGTTTTTATTTTATTTTTGAAATATTCATTTATCGGCCATTATAACTGCCGATACGATAATTTGGAAAATGCCTAATATCGGCCGATAATATCGGTCTGCCGATATATCGGTCTGGCTCTATTAATGATGCATTAGGAGTTAGGAATGATCCTTCCTAAAATTATTGGTTACAATGATAGCTTTTTTCTTTAGATATTGCACAAGCTGTCCTTCCCCTCATTTCCCTCCACTTTGAGAGGAGAAATTAGATTTGAAAAGCTCTACAGTAGAGCACAAAATTGAGAGCATAATTATATGTATCCGCTGCAGTCACTACCAGTGCATTTACAATTACCAGAGAGACCGAAACTAAACTCTGATTCTAATCTATATTAGTAGATATTAACCCTTGAGGCAAGTGCATTTTGTTTCATAGTTTTAATCATTGAGCCAAACAGCATTTTAACAGAAATAGGGACATGCATTGTTAAAAAAAAAAAAAAAAAAAAAAAAAAAAAGGGGGGGGAAATTGGGTTGATGGAACAGAGGGACACTGTCATTGACACAGCGCTACAAAAATAAGTCCTTGCTTTGTTTCAGTTGATTTTTTTTTTCTGATTCTTTCTTGAACAAATCCTACAAAACGTTTATGTTAATGAGTTTTGATGACATGCAGTACATCTTTGATGAGTAACAACACAACGTAATGCGGAAATAAAGTTATTTAACCCAAAACAAAAAGTTTATTTTGTCAATTGTTTCTTAAGTTATTTTAGACTCTTGTATTATCACACGGTCCAATATCTTGTCAAATTTTAAGTTTTTGATTCTATGTTGCTTTACGTTGGGCTTAACTGTTTATTCAGTCGTAATAAACAATGTTTCTGTTGATTTAGATGTTACCATCACCTTTACAGTGTAGACACACTACATGCACACAGCTGCAATAATTGGATTGGCTTAACACAGCATTCACTGCATATTTCATTGTGATGGTTTGATGACATAACATCTTAACTGTTTTACACATGTATTTTAATAGCTATGCCTCTGCTTCTCCAGTGACATGTACACAGCAGTCTCTCACGTGACAATCCTTGCTTGGAAAATGTGCGAGCTAATATGGAAATCAATTAGAGAGATGCAATTCATAGAGCAAATTATATTTGTGTACAATTTGTATTCGTCAGTGGCATTAGCACTGATAGAGGGATCAATGTTTAGTAATAAGTCTGCATGTGAAACGAGGTTGGAGTGTAGGCTGAAACTAGAAGAAAGATATCAATTAACAGCCTCTGCAAAAGTTCAGCAGCAAGAGCTGAGACTGCAATATCCTGATTCTAGTTCATTAACTAAACACTGCCCATAGAATGCAAAATAATTTACTGCAAACCACCAGAATACGTTCATGATATTGTAATAGAGGATTCATACGTTTGAGATAATCAGTGTTATGATAGGATAACGTGGAGATTTAACATAGAACTTGAAATAGACTGCGTCTGTAAAAAATAAAAATTCATTTTTTTAAAAAAATTAAACCGTAAACTGAACATATGTTCAGTTGTTCATATGTTCATAAACATTGCGGCATAAGGGTGGTGTAAGTTTTTTTATAGGCCTATATTTTGTCATAGAACTGCACTAACAACTGGAGATGGATGGATGGATGGATGGATGCAATTAAATTGTCAATCACAACACATTTGCCATGATATGTCCCTAGTCTGAGAATTATTAGCTTTAGGGATTATGACCCCGCTAATAGCCTATGTGTGTGTGTAATTATATATATATATATATATATATATATATATATATATAACTCTCTCGAAATGTGTTAAATAAACCCCACACTGAATTATTTTATGCAGTTTGTTGCCTTCATGTGCCTGTTGATAACTTTATGTTCATCGAGTGACCACTAGTGTTCGCTATTTAGCCTGGTTGAAAATTAATCATTGCCATTTCTGACTTGGATGACTAAATGACACTGAATTATGACTTTATTTATTTATTTTTTAATTAGCAGACATGAGATTACAACAGATGAACTAACAAGCCAACGACTCAATATTGCTACGACGATTTTTTTTTTCTATTTTTTTTTTTATATAAATAGGATACAAAATTCTCAGCAAAAGTAAACCTCGAAAAAACAACAAAATAGCCGGTTTGAGTAAAAAGCACTCTCGCATCAAAACAGCGTGATACGTAGCCTACCTGAAAAATACAATAGTTTCCCACAAATAAATCCCGAGTGCGAACATTGTGTCAGGTTGGAGATGAGTAGATGTAGTCACAGCTCAGAGCACCATACAATTCCTTTCTTCTCTCACTTCTGAGGCGCACAATTCGTCCTTTGCTTGTTTCAGATTCCCAGAAAGGCCAAACAAATCTCAAGAGCATACAGACGAGCTGATCATTTTCCCGACAGCGGCTGTGTAACGTTAGGTGAAGCGGAGGAGCTCCTGTTTCATACGGGTTGCGGAATTTCAGGTGGAAGCAGCGCTTTGGAAAAAACTCGATGAGAAAAATTCAGATGTTCATTCCGGACGATCCATGGCAGCATTAGATGCGTAGTCGCCGAGGATATCTAAAGGCGCTCCATCGCAAACATTTTAAACAAACGAAACTACACACTAAATCACCTCACAGTGCTGGAATGCCATCAAAGTCATTGGGAAAATATACATACGCGTCTGCTCTTTTCCTCCGCGCTTCTTTTCGCATGCATCCCAGTGAAGAAATGTGTCGCTTTCGAGCCACACGTTAGTTTTTGCTACCTCTGGCTGAGGTAGTCTGATTTAGTACGTACTTGTTTCCCTGGGGTGAATTGTCAGTGCTGCATGAAGCTACTTCCATTGTCTGGTCTAGTTAAGAGACGCTGTTAATTTTTTCTTGCAATGTTTTTCTTGAATCCTCGTCAGAAAAGCCCAAACGCTGATATTTCAGCACACAGGGTTTGTTCCATCGCTCACAAGCCCCCCAGCCCCACAGTATTTCTTGCTGCAGTCATTTACTAAACTCAAAAAGCACCTCACACTCTCTCAACACACGCCCACATGCTGCTGTCATTGGTCTGAATGGCACTCTAGACAAATGCCTCCTCCACGGATTGGAGATGGGCATTTATTGCCATATGTTGGACTTCGAGGGCTATACGCTGTTTTGGGCCAATTTATTTTTTTTATTTATGGAACAGTTTTCAGAAACATGTTACAAAAGGACATTGTATGGCAGAGAGCTGCGCCTAACTCCGTTTAAGCCACTGGGGCATTTCTGACTAGCCAGCTTTGATAACTGTGTTTATTAGATTTTCAAGGAGATAGCCTACTGTACCCGAAAATAATTTTTTTTACAATTGCTACTTTGTCATAAAAGGCAACACTTTGCAATAGGTTTTAATTTGTTAACATTGACTTCAGTTAAAGAGATAGCTAAGCTCACCCATATGTGATTCTGTCATCATTTACTCACCCTCAAGTTGTTCCAAACCTGTACAGTGTTTTCCAGGCATATCCATCTAAAAATGAACAAGCAATACTTTTACATCATTATTAACATCATCATTCATTGCTTATAACCATTGTTATAAAAAGAATATCGTAAATTCACATTGTGTAAGCCATATTGTCAGACAATATAAGTTAATAACTCTCATTAGAGTACTGTAGTAGACTGTCAGTACACTGTTAGGTTCTGGTTAGAGTTAGAAGAATAATTTGACTTTTAGTTGCCAAGTTACTTATAGTCAGTAGAATATCTGTTCGGGGACCAACAAAATAAAGTGTTAGCAAATAATATTAAGCAGAAAGTCTACTAATCCTCAATTGACAGTTGATATGCAGCTTCAAACTTACTTATAGTTAATAGAATGTCTAAAGTGGACTATCGAAATAAAGTGTCACCGTACTACACTCACCTGAAGGATTATTATTTGGACAGTTTAAGACTGGAAAAATGTTCCGTGGTCTGATGAGTCTTGATTTCTGTTGAGACGTTCAGATGGTAGAGTCAGAATTTGGCGTAAACAATGAGAACATGGATCCATCATGCCTTGTTACCACTGTGCAGGCTGGTGGTGGTGGTGTAATGGTGTGGGGGATGTTTTCTTGGCACACTTTAGACCTCTTAGTGCCAATTGGGCATCGTTTAAATGCCACAGCCTACCTGAGCATTGTTTCTGACCATGTCCATCCCTTTATGGCCACCATGTACCCATCCTCTGATGGATAATTCCAGCAGGACAATGCACCATTTCACAAAGCTCAAATCATTTCAAATTGGTTTCTTGAACATGACAATGAGTTCACTGCACTAAAATGGCCCCCACAGTCACCAGTTCTCAACCCAATAGAGCATCTTTGGGATGTGGTGGAACGGGAGCCTCGTGTCCTGGATGTGCATCCCGCAAATCTCCATCAACTGCAAGATACTATCCTATCAACATTCCTAAAGAATGCTTTCAGCACCTTGTTGAACCAATGCCACGTAGAATTAAGACAGTTCTGAAGGCGAAAGTGCATCAAACACATTATTACTACTGTTCCTAATAATCCTTTAGGGGAGTGTATTTTCTGAATGTAAGCTAATTGTGTTATTGTTCATTTGTTAACTTAACAGCTAAAGCTAAAAATCAGTATGATTTAGGCTAAATTTAGGCACAGATTAAAAAAAAATGTTCTAATTTGAAATTGTTTCGAACTTGGCAATTGTAAATAAATCACAAACCCGTTGCTAGAGAAAACACACATTGGTGTAATTTGACTTGTGAGTCAAAACCGTATACAAACTGAGAAATATCCCATGTGACAACTAACCCCGGCCGCCCCTTTATCATTCTTGAAACACACATCAGGAGTGAAGTTTACTGCAGTTGGGTTTCATAGGTCTTTCCCGCTCAATGTCACTTCACTACAGGCATAATAACAAGCAAAATGTTTGCCAGTGCAAAGCCGCAAGTGTAAAAAAAACACAAAAAAAAACATGACGTAATCATAACAAACATATGTTTCGAATAAACAGTGCAATACAGTCAGCATCCATGTATTGTTCAAGTCTTCCTACCATTGGATGAGATACAAACATAAGAATGGAATAAGATTAAATATTGAATATTTATTAAATAAGCCATTGTTATATCTCAAACCTGATATAGGCCTATTATTGCATTTACCTGTTTAAGTGTCCACTAAATCAGTTTGAATCTGTGATCAATTACAGTTGTACCACCTGTATTTGTTTTTTACAGAACAGTGACTCTGATGCTCTGTACATCTCTGTCAAACTCTATTACACCTTGACAGCTCTAATATTTCATGATGAATAAAGAGCCAAGAAATTCAGTTCAATTTTGTTATCCGTGACAACACAAACAGAACAGAAAGAAGTGATTACAACTCAGCAGCTGAGACTGTGGGGTAGATTCGCCCGTTCTGCATTGTTCCCCTGCACTGCCGTTGTTGTAAGTGGGCCAGAACACAGAATTGAATAACGGCTCTTCTGACTGCTTTGAATATAGTTTATTCAAATCTTTGAAGTTTAAGATTAAAAAGTTATTTACCATTCAAAAAAAAACTGCAAACACAAGCATTACGCTGAACAAGCCGATGGAATGACAGGACTAATCGAAGCAAACACAGCTATAAAACATGTATTTATATTCGCATGTCTGTGTTGTAGATACTGGAGAGCCAGATCACTATATATATGATAAAATAACAGATTCTTGCACTTTTTTTTCTTGACAAATTATATAACACAATAGTCGGATATCAGTGAAGAAGAAATGCAAATGTATTGTCTAAAATCTAAGGAATTAAATTAACATATCTAATTATTCTCTAATAAGAAAATGCTCCTAATTTGATCAAGTTGGTTTCAGTGTGACGGATGTCGATTTTCAATGGTGCTATGCAACAAAGCACCGCCATTTATTGTTCAGGCACAGACACATCTCACATCTCCATCAGCGGGAGGGGAATGAGCTGACTGAATCATCTCAGTATTTCCCGATCCACGGGCCATGGAGTACCCCAACACCGCACATTTGCTTTTAATGTCTCTCTTATGTAATGTAACTGGGCAGGCATGCAGTATGAAATTATTTCATGTACTTGAAATTAAATTTCTGTACTGTACCTTCTGATCTTTAACCTCTATCTTTGAAAGTTACCGCATATAATGGTTTTATTGTTAGAAAAATAAATACCCTTTTAAACTTTTTAAAAGTACACCATGGTCTGTCTGAACACTCGATTCTGATTGGCTGTAAGGTTTGCAATAAAGTCGTTTAGTCAGTTTAATAAACAGTTTCAAAATCACTACTGCCACGTCCGTATCCGTATTCAGTTTCAAATGCTCTCCACAGTCACTCTCCACTTTCTAAGGTAAAAGGCACCAAAATGTAGTTAAAAAATAGTAAAAATAGTAATAGTAAAAAAATTGTTAAAAAATACTTCACACAGTATAACCATAATGACACAAAATTATTTATTGGATAACAACAAAGAGAGGACAAATAGAAGGGATTCATACAATAACTACACCTCACTACGCTCAAAATGAATGCAATATATATATATATATATATATATATATATATATATATATATATATATATATATATGAAGAGTTCAGATGCAAAAGCCTCTAAGTGCCATTTCAAATTTTCTTCTAAAATGATCATTTTTATCAAGGTTGCATATTTAAGTTCAGTAATTTCACTTAAATGGCAATGAAGATTACCTATTAATTGTCATTTAAGTGAAATTACTGAACTTAAATATACAAGCTTGATAAAAATTGTCATTTTAGAAGAAAATTTCAAATGGCATTTAGAGGCTTTTGCATCTGAACTCTTCATATATATATATATATATATATATATATACATATATAATAACCATAAAAAGTGTAGGCCTACTGTTAAGTCACTAAGTGAACATTAAACTGTCAGTAAACATACAAGTCAGTAAACATTAAACTGATATTAGTCAAATCTCAATTATTCATTGTCATAAAATGCACAGTTTTAGTAGGCATTAAACTTGCGCTAAACATCTTGTTTAGTAAAAAATGTCTTCAAACAGCTGTAATTCATCTTGAAATCATATTATTTGATTTGTGTTGATTCGCTTCTGATTTGTTTCTGTGAATTTTAGGCTTTTGCTGGCAAAGGAAAAGTTTCTGGCAACAAACTGGTATTTAGCTGCAGTAAATTATTATGAAGTCTTTATATTTTTAAAGGGTTAAACCTAAACTCCACTATTGTTGAACTAGTTAGGATGCGGTGTTGTGATTATTGTTCAGGCATTTCCACAAGCTCTTAGTCCACCCCTCTACCTAAATGAAAAGTGGGCTTTTATAGCAGGCGTATCACTAACTTAATCAAAATTACTTATGATGGTCCATAGCCTACACGGCCCAATTTGGTTTTATGAAGCAGACAAGGATGATATTCATAGTGTAATCAAGGATGTGTTTCCCCTGGAAAGGCCACGAATTGAAAATATGTTGAATGCTTCATCATAAACGAGGAGCTTTTTTCAGTAGGAAACACAAAGGCTGCACTGCACAAACTCATAAGTTCAATGTAGCATACTCTTATTATCTCTCTCTTGATGAAACAGCTTGCTGGTAATCATCTCTATACATGTGGTTCAGCAGCAATAGAAATGCACAATAAAACATCTTCTGCAAGGCATTTACAGCTGATAAATGAACTGGTAAATAATGTGAGGAGAGTTATGTGACCTTTGGAGGTGCACTATTCTTTACAGCTGTGATCAGACTGACCTACCTATTTATATCCATTAAAAAAAAATGATCCGGAAAAAGCTACTCATTGGGGAAACGGAGATGTAATTTTGCTCAAGCGTGACTGAGGTTCCCTCGCTTTCTATCCATGGTCATATTAAAACACAGACCCATTTTAGCAACTGGGAAACACACTCCATCTCTGTATACAGCAGGATGGCATATAACGTTGATCATTCATGCTGAATGGGCACACCTGTGCCCGAGATCGTGCATCCAGGAGCAAGGACACACTGGAGAGCCAATGCTAACAGGTCACACATGCCAATTCAGGGAACTGTCAGCGATTTTTTTTTCTGCCCTCTCTGCGGCACCGTTGCCAAATTTCCCTTTTAAAGGAACACCCTGCAGCCGAGACAATTTGCCAGTTATGAATCCTCCCTCCATCTGGCTTCAGTTTTAGGGGAAAGATGTGTCTAGCATTTGTTATGGGGATGATAAATCCACCTGTCTCTGGAGTGAAAGAGCACATCCTCTGGTTCTCATCCAGGCTCAAAATGATCAGAGGGAGCGCGTGTCGCTGACGCCGTGTGACAAATCAGCAGAAGCCGATGCGAGATTATTTGTCTGTTCTGACAAATTCGTTTATGTGTTAACCGAGTGGCTTATGAATGCCTCCACCAACTTGCCAGAGTAAATTACCACATCTTGTTTTGGAGGCGAGAGCGTGCGTCTTGTAATCCGTTGCAGCAGTGCCATCATGTCTTCAGAAGTATCTCATGCATATAAAGGGAGGAGAGCTGGCTCATTAATTTTAACAGGTGCCTTTTCAAAGCATCCACATGTACGTTGTTGCATACTTAAGACGGCTATGAAACCAGTCTCTGACCGCAACCAGCCTTAACCTTGACTGATGGCACAGCCGCCTCCGGCAATCACATTAAAAGCCACATTTGTTCATATTCGCACAGGAACCACATTTTGCAATCTCCTTGATAAATCGCAGGGTTGGTGCTTTACTGCCACAGCGTGTTATGTCCCCAGCATTGACTGCCCTTGAAATGGGCACTGTCCTATTTCAAAAATAATACAAGAGATGCGTGTTTTGAGGTTGCAAAGACCTCTGAATACGACTGCTTGGGGTGATCACTGGGAATCTAAAAATCTGATGCAGGGGCCCACTATCTATGGGGGACTATCTGATGTCATCAGGGCCCAGTGATATTCAGTTATTTTCTATTCTAAGAATGGAGCTACATTAACTATTTTCCTGTCAGTGACATCATTGTTGAACGCTTACTGATTAGTAGAAAGTTTAAATGGTAACACTTTACAATAAGGTTCATTAGTTAACATTAGTAAATGCATTAACTAACATGAACTAATGATGAGCAATGCATTAGTTACAGTGTTTATTAATCTTTGTTAATGTTAGTTAATACAAATACAGCTGTTCATTGTGCGTTCATGAGTTCACAGTCCATATTAACTAATGTTAACTAATACAACCGTTGATTTTAATAACGTATTAGTAAATGTTGGAATTAATATTAACTAAGATTAATAAATGCTGAAGAAGTATTGTTCACATAGTGTACATGTTAACTAATGTAGTTAACTAATGTTAACTAATGAACCTTATTGTAAAGTGTTACCGATTATATACATACACTCTCAGAAAAAAAGGTACAAAAGCCGTCACTATCTTTTCAAAAGGTACACTTTTGTACCCAAAGGCTGCATATTGGTACCTTAGTGGTACATATTAGCACCTAAAATGTACATATTAACACCTAAAATGTACATAATAGGACCTAAAATAGACATATTAGCTCCTGAAATGTACATATTAACACAAAAAATGTACATATTAGTACAAATGTACATATTAGCACCTAAAATGCACATATTAGCACCTAAAATGTACTTATTAGCACCTAAAATGTACATTAACACCTAAAATGTACATATTAACACCTAAAATGTGCATATTAGCACCTGAAATGTACATATTAGCACCTAAAATAGACAAAAGGACCTTTTGAAAAGGTACAGCCCCAGTGACAGCTTTTGTACCTTTTTTTCTGAGAGTGTACCATTCATAATATATATGTATTTAATGGCTTTGCTTTGCCATCACAGGAATAAATTACATTACAGTGATAATGTGAGCTATGTGAGCTTAGATCATTTGAACTGTGATGTTAAAACAATAAAACAAACTACACAATCACATTTCTGAGAATGAGAGCTTTCTCTTGATATATGATTTTTTCTGTTTTGTGAGATGCATATAACATGGATATTAATATTTACATTTCTGCATCCTCATTTTTGAGGAGGAGCGATTTTGTTACAATTGTTTTTTAAAGCTTTATAGTCATTATTTGTTTCATATACACAAATATCATTATATTCTGTGTAAAGTTGTGATTTTAAGATTTAAAATGATACTATGGGGTGATAGCATCTCCAGAAACACACACACACAAAAAAATAAGTTTAAATATTATGACATAGCTATATTGCCCGCCCACGGGCGATCAGAGTGTAGGAGGTTAAAAAGTAAAATAAAGATCATATACATACCATTCATAATATATAATGGCTTTGCCATCACAGGAATAATTTACATTTAAAAATATATTAACAAAGAAAAACGTTAGGTCAAAGTGTTATTATTGTACTTTTTTTTTTATCAAATAAGTGCATCCTTCATGAGCATTAAACACTTCTTATTAATATTTCAGGTCCACACATTTACAGTATGTTTGTAAAATCTTTTTTTCTTCTTTCTCAAATTCTTGCGGGGATCCATTTTGCATCATGTGTGTCCTGTAAATAACCAAGGTCAGTTCCTTGTGATTCACTTGGTGATAAAGCTCTTTCTGATTCTGATCTCCATACAGCGCCAGAGTTCGAAATCCCTTGCTCTAAATGATAGATCAGGAAGCCCAGAAAAGAGACGATTCTGTCTTGGTTTATTAGAGCCCAAAGGTTTGTAATATACCACTGTCTGTTTGTACTGATAATATCCGTGCCTTCGCTACCCAATATATGAATGTCAATGTTCAATTTCATTCGAGAGGAGAGAAATGAGAGTGTCTCTGTTGTTAATTGCACTCTTAAGGTGTTAGGGTGAGCGTGCTGAGTTGAGTTATCTACTGCTTCAGCAGAATCAATGAGAAGTAAGAGTTTCTGCAGTGTGTCAAGGTGGAGAGATTATGACAGGTTAGCGAGAGAGAGAGAGAGAGAGAGAGAGAGAGAGAGAGAGAGAGAGAGAAAACACAGTACATACCTAAACCACATGGTGGTACTTGTAAATACAATGAAACTTTTATGGTATTCTTCCCACCAAGGTAGGTAGGAGTTTATTTCCAGTGGGCAAGTGTAATATCACCTCATCCACTGCTAGACGATGACCTCTAATTTGAACTACAGCAAAGGGAATGCAGATGAATAATGCATAAGTCTTGTCTGCTTGTACTGCTGGTCTGAGACGAATGCAATTACATGTCCCTCAGGAACTAAACTAAAGTTACTATTCATGTGTGAGGAGGGAAAGGCTCTTAGTGAAAAAGAGACTTACTGTAAGTAACTGTTCAGCTGAGAACAAATAATTGTTTTAGTGCATCCAAAGTGACATATAATTCATGCATTTTCTAGGCATAAAGCCCATGACCTTGGTATTTCTAGCGCTTCAGTCTACTGCGCTGGGGTACAAGAACATCATGACCGCAGGGAAACGCTAACTAGCTGATGGCCCCGAAGAACGAGTATGGTCCAAAACCCTTTACAAGTCCCTATATCCTGTGCTATGACATCAAAGGCAACAGACAGCGGGGAAATATCAAGTCCATTTCACACTTGGGATTAATATGAATAATTCATTGGAATACAGAGCTACTTTTAAATGGCTGTCCGTGGAGAATATATGTTGTGCGCTCAGATTTTGTAGTTACAGCATCAACCGGCAGAAGCTCACAGGGCCATGCTAAAGCCCAACGTATTAGTTTTGATGGAAACCCTTAGCGTATGTATACAGAGAAACACATAACCATTCAAAGCATTCCCCTTTTGATAGCTTATGCGACAAGTGCACATTCCATCTTTGATCAGTATATCACACAATATCAGAGAATGCAGGCATGTCCTAATCTAATGTTAGCTTCACTTCATGTCTCCTGAGATACCTTAATCATAGTACAGTATCCTTCTCTGCCTTTGATATGCTGCAATCCTGCGATTTCCATTCTGTGACGGCTGAGCTAAAAAATCAAGATGGCGTCTGAAAGTTGCAGTTGGTGGTCAGTTTGTGTATAAATGTAAGTTTTTGACCAACATTTTCCTTTTTTGATGTAATTTCTAGAGAGACTATTGTATTCATTAACTAACTGTAGTCATTAAATATTATTTGTAGATAGAACCATTGCACTGCCTTAGACACTGCGTCAAAAAGTGTGTATACGGGAGAATTCGGACAATGAAAACGCCCGCGAAATGTGCTGTTTGGCAGGGATCTTTGGAACTTTGTTATGCGTACCTGTAAATGCCTGTAAAGGCCCGAAAACAGGAACTTGTCTGACCACATGCTGTTAGTTGATGGCTTGGCTTTTTAAATGCTAATTTGTTTTGGGACTGGCTCAAGTTTGCCCCTATTCCCCTGCCCCCCTCATTAGTATTCAGGAAAGGTGATAGGCTTTACATTGTGTCAATCTTCAACAAGTGTTACGGAGAGCAGAGTGGAGATGTTACTCCTTTACATAGGGACAATATGGCTCTTAAATCTCTGAGTCCAAACGAAAACAGACTGGTGTATATGGCAAATGAAAGTTTGAAGAGGATATTTGAAAACCTGGAGATGATGGACATGAGGTTGGATAAGATGGAGGCTGACATCAATGAGCTCAAAGAGGCAAAAGAGGAGCCTGCTTCAAAGAAATTAAAGAGAGCTGGGAATAATTCTGTTGCGGTAAGTTATTTTCTGACCATCACAGTGTCTGCTTAACTTTGGGTGCTTTATTTATAAATCTATTCGAATTGAGCCCTCATACTATGTTGGATTTTTACAGGAAGCTGTATGGAGATTGCACAATGGGGAAAACAACATACACAAATATGACGCACAGACAAGGTATATCTTTAAAACTATGTTTTCATAACAGTCTTTTCTTCTAAATTATATTTTTAATCAACCTTCTTTAATTACTGCTTCACAGTCTATCCTCCCCCCACAACCTCGAGGTCATAATCTTTTTAATGGCTGTACCGGACATAGATCCTGCTGTTGTTAAAGGTAAGTCACAAGAGAATGTACCAAGGCTACAACTTTTTAACTGTATAGATTAGTTAGTTACAAATAAACATATTCTCCCCCTCTCTCTCTATCTCCATCTCTCTAGCATCCTGCAAGACATATTTTGAAACTGTTAGAAGGGGTTACAGGATGGCCCAAGATGATAACAAAGACAAGATGGAGGACAGCTGGATCATTATGCTCATGAGACAAAGAAAAAGAAGAGTAAGTATAAATACATATAAATCTGAGTAAAAGCCTCAGCCTGGGAGAGGCTCCCATCCCAACCCATTTGATATTTTCAGTGGTTTAATTACTTTTTTCCCTCCCATTTTGCAGCTACTGAGCTGCAGGACTGGGGTTCCCCAGACAGAGGAAGATGCAGCTATCTGGAAGACTGCAACAGTTGACCACATGTCTGAAGAGTAGGATGCCATATTGGATGGAAAGTCGGTGTGGGTTGTTCGGGTTATTATATTGTTTTACATATATTATACACAGGCCTTATATATTATATGGGGTTATTTATTGTATGACTAATAGTAAAATGTATTCTGTGCTAATGTTTTTTTTTTTTTTTTATAGAGTTTTGACTGTGTGTATATATTAATATATATGTCATGTGCCCAGTGTCATTTACAAATAATAAAAATAACAAACTCAACTTTGTCTATCTGATTGTCTTGACATTATAACCATGAACACCAATGACAATGAATATTAATAATGAGTAATAATAAACCCAAATGAGGCCATAAACTGGACCAATAGTGTGGGGGTTTAGAGGAGGGACAAAGCATTGAGCACCCAATCCTATGTAAGATCTCTGACCAATTGAAGGAGGCCACTGCCTTGTGTCCCATAGGTGTGAAATGCTAATGTTCCCTTGCATTGACCCCGACCTGGGGATTATTCACCATGGTAACTGATGGCCCTAGTGGCTCCCTGCTGTGCCCCAAACTTGGTACATATCCAGGAGTTTTCGGGATTGTGTGACGGGACAGCAAACTCCCGTATACACACGTTTATTTGTGGAGTACACAGGAGTACTCAGGAGTTTTACATGCCCGATTACAGCTCTTTTCACGCAGTGAGAAGTCTCTCTGAAATCAGTTTTGTGAGGTACCTTAATGTGGTACAGCCCATTCTCACCCCCAAGGCGTCACTTAACTGACGCCTTGGGAAGCATTTGGACATGCTTCAATATCTGACGCTTTAGGCGGCCATTAGCGTCAGTTAGATGACGCCCTAGGATCGCGTGTACCCTACCCCCACCCCATACCTAAACCTAACCGCGTCCTAACTGACGCTTTCCTTTAGCGTCAGTTAGATGACGCCGTAGGATCGCGTCATGTAAGTGACGCTAAAGGGCGCCTAAAACGTCAAATATTGAAGCATGGTCAAAGGTGACGCCTTGGGGTGAGAATACGTTGCGTGGTAATGGTGCCTGCACACTCATTGCCTGACAAGGAAGCGAAGCAACACATCATCTGCCCGAGTTTTCGGACGCAACCCTATAGTCAATGCGGGGGTCTATTGTTGTGGGGAAATAAATGAATTATGAATTGTGTCAAAATGTTTGTTCTTGTAAAATAATATTCATTGAATATGGTGCATATGGAGACACGTACATGTGATTAGAGTAAACAAATAAGTGAAGTCAGCCATTTTCTCTTCAGTTTCATCTAAGCTGTTGAGGTGAATGGCAATTTTGTGACCGGATGAACAGCATTTCATGTCTGTTGTTTTTTTCTTTATGGCAAGTGAGCTCATGTTTAATTTAGTTCAGGCTGTATTTTCTTTTGTGTTTTTAGCTTTGTTCATAGTCTTAAAGGATAAAGGCAGTCATGCAAAATGTCCTTCATATGCCTCATTTGCCTGCTACTAAATGACAGAGAGAAATTTTCACAATAGAATTCTATTGAGAGCCCAGATTTTGATGAAGAGTGTTTTCTACTCCCTTTAAAAAGTTAATAAGCCTGTTTAATTATGTCCTAGGTAAGTACAGTTCAGTTGTTTTATTATCTGCATTTATTGTTTTCCCTGTTGTTTCCAAAAAAATAAAATAAAAAAATAGTAAAAATATTGTATAGCACTTTTTACAATATACATAATTTCGAAGCAACTTTACAAAAAATGCCCACAAGAAAGAGTCCACATTACAATTTAGAGTGATCTGTTATCAGAGGAAACTAAGTTATGTAGTTATGTAAAAAAAAAAATCTGAGTTAGCGAAAAAGGTATTGTAATAAACAATGTAATAATTGAGTGCAGAAACAATACGCTAATTGAAATAATGAATACTTGTTTGTAAATGATTATGATGCACTGACAGTTAATGTCAAGTTCAGGCTTACAGCAAGGGTTACACCTTTCTTGTTCATTTCTCTCTGATTTTAGAGATAGATGTTGATCCATAAACACGTCATACTTGGCAAAATCACAGCGACCATGCAGATAATCTCAAGCAGACATGGGCCAAAAACCAGAAAAGTCCAGTTTTGATTTCATGGTCTCTTAATCGCTCTCTCTACACTGAAAGACTCAGTGATTCAGGACACCGAGCATGTGAGCGATCTCCCGATCAATGAACCTGGCCGTCTGCTGAGATCGAGCATTGTGCATCTTCTGCATTAACATCATTGATCAGCAAACGCCCCTGTGCTGACCAATGCCAAAGAGGCTGTTGAAACCAGTCTCCTTAGATGCTTCAAAGAAGGACAGTTTGCATAATCCAGCTGTCAGTCTGAAAAACCCGGCTGAAACCGAGTCATACGCGTAATGAATAGAGCCTCCTTTTATCAGGTTTTCGGATATTAGAATACATGCTAATTTCTGCACAAAGTAAAGGAACATAATGGCAGCTTTCAGGTTCCCCAGCAGGAGTGAATAGATATGCTGTCATTAGCTTTCTGTTGGGGTTAATAATTGGCAAGGTCAGCAGCAGTTGACATCTGCTTGTCCTGCTAAACGCTATCAAACAGATCTGACTTGCCCAAGAGAGGGATCCGGAGGACCTGAGACAACTTCACTGAATCATTGACCGTCTTGTCCACGTCTTCCTGTGGAGAAAGAATTTGCAGCTCCCCAACGAGCCATGACTGTGTTCGATATCCCAGGTGTCTCATACATACAGTAAGAAAAAAATGTGTGAAGGCGCTGATTGCTTAGACGAAGATTACCTCCTCATTTACCTACCAAGTGCTGTTTATGAAAGCACACCGATTATTGATGCTTATGCAATTAGTATAAGTAGAACGGAAATAAACGCAAAATTGGCTCCAAAAACGAAGGAGAATGCAACTAGCCAGACGTTTATAATATTTTCTTGCTGCTCTTCATGGTATTGTTCCATGTAGGCCACAGCCCAGCTGTATTCCCAGAGGGCATTACAAGCAGATGCAGCAAGCAGGAAGTAGAAATGAGCAAAAGCCGAGCCGTGCGCCGCGAAATCATGTCGGACTCATCACACAACACTTGATGAGTCATATGGCAGGATAGATGTAGAGTTGTCTGTGCAAACACAGTCCGAGACTCGTTACTTGAGCTGTTAATGAAATGCATATATGAAAAAGTGATTAGCGGCGAATTTCGTTTGAGAGTACAGCATTTCTGTTTGACTTGTTTGAAGCTGCATTAATGAAAAATAGAATGATTTGCATGACAGTCCAATTATAAAACTCTCACTTTTCCTCAACATTATTCAGGAGATGATCATTTTAAAAAGCTTATTTTGCTTGGCCGCAGTGTAAAGGACAATGATTGGTAGCAGGGTACATAAAATGACAACTTTAAAAGCTAAGCGGTGGACTTTGCCAACAGTTTGCTTTGACAGTTGGCTGATTAAAAGGACAAGTGATAAAAGGCTTAGCGCTTGTACCAACATTCACCTTTCAGGAAATCAGTTCAGGTGAGTGTCACATGACGTAAATAATATTCTTGACCCAAGCTTCACCTGGAACAGTTTGCTGATCTGAGCTTCTGACAGAAAGAAAACTTCATCTAGTTTCTATACCCCTGTGTAACAGAATGCTTCAATGACATAACAGTCTCTTTTTAGATTATTTCTATGTTTATTTTTTATGTTAATTTGCAGTGGTAAATATTAGTAGTAATAATTCTACAGTAGTAATTTCTGCAGCCGATACCTCGGTAGTGATGAATGCCAACCCTTCAGACTGATAGTAACTGAGTTTCCATCACAGCTGGGATTACATATTCCAAATTGATGGATTATTTAACAGAGAAATGATACAAGTTACAAAGTTTGGTTTATAAGTCTCACCAGTGGTATACATTTTGATTTAGTGGTGCTATTCATCTTTATATGTTAGCCTTTCTGACTCAAGAGTAAAAATGATATCTGATAATGGATAAAATGACATCTGACAAGTGCAGCCTTATATTTTGCAGTTACCAGCAATGTGACATCATTTCTCATTTTTAACCTTTATTTCACAATTTCTTTTTTTATGGCTCATGGTTTCATGGCTTTTTTCATGGGTCATGGCTTTAAACTTGTAATGCCTGATGTGAAATAATAGTTAGAAAAAGAACAGTTTCTTGAACCTTAGTCAAGAGGTAGACGTTGGACTCCAATGTGTAGAAGTCAAATTTGACGTGGTTGAAAATGAAAATCAGGTTGACGTCTAAATCCATTTTTTTTACATCAAGCTCCAATGTTGTGCAGACATCAAATTTTTATTGAAAATCGAGTTGATGTCTAAACCAGATATTTGTCTGACCACAAACTCCAAACGTTGTGCAGACGCCTCAATTTGCTGGAAAATGACATTCACGTTGACGACTTGACGTCTAAACCCAACGTTTGTCTGGTTGTCACCGAGAAGACCCCCGGAGATATTCGATCAGTGTCAAGCTTTCCTTCCTTCAAGAGGTGTTGGAGTGAAGGCTGTATCTCCCTCCACCCTCAAGGTCTACAGGGGTTGGACAAAAAAACTGAAACACCTGGTTTTACTACACAATAATTTGTTAGAATGGTGAGGGCCTCATTTTGCATCCAAATACAGCACCAATTGACAGATAGAAGTCCTTCACAGTGACCAGAGGGATTATGAGCCGTTCCTCTTCCAGAACAGTGTCCAGGTCACTATATGATGCTGGTGGACTCGCTCCTCCAAAACACCTCAATAATATTCAGATCTGGTGACTGTCAGACCATGGGAGATGTTCAACGTCACTTTCATCTTCATCAAACCCTTCTGTCACAAGTCTTGCTGTGTGTGTTGGTGCATGATCATGCTGATACACGGTTTGAGCATCAGGTGCTCATGATCCTCCAGAAGGGTTTGGTAGTCCTCGGCAGTGTCGCGTCCATCAAATACAATCAGGATTGTCATGATATTGGAGCTCAAACCATCACTGATCCACCCGTGCTTCACTCTGAAGATTGGCCGCCATGCATATAGATGTGAAACCTCCAACATTGGCCAGTGTTTCAGTTTCATTGTCCAACTCCTGTATGTCACCGCACCATGACCTTATCCAAGGTGAGTCCGTGGGGAAGCACGACCTGATCGTCAGATTCCTGAGAGGAGCGAGGTGTTCTCTCTTGGGACCTCTCAGTGGTTCCAACTGCCCTGTAGAGTGCTCCCCTTGAGCCTTTGCAATCAGTCAAGCTAAAGTTCCTGTCAATGAAGACGGCGCTTCTGGTTGTATTGGCCTCCATCAAGAGGGTAGGGGACCTGCACGCATTCTCCGTTGATGAAGCGTGCCTGGAATTTGGGCCGGGCTACTCTCACGTGTTCCTGAGAGTGTGAAAGGATCAGAAAAAAGGGTCATCAACGTTTGAGTTGCCTTAGGAAGCGTATGTGTATAGTGCAGTATGTCATGATGTTATGTTTTGTAAAATTGTATGTGAAATGTTTGGTCTCGTATGTTCATTTTCTTTTATCTGCCAAACAAATTTACCTGCGGGTACAAAATAAGTATATACATTTACCTTGACTTGACCTTGACCTCAGACCAGCTCTTTGTCTGTTATGGTCGGAAGCTGAAGGGAAAGGCTCTCTCCAAGCAGAGAGTTTTTTTTTTGGCATCCAGAAGGTCAACGGTGCCCCCTTGGTATGACTGCCTACTCCACCAGGATTGTGGCGTCCTCTTCGGCTCAAGCGCACGGTGTCCCGCTAACAGACATCTGCAGAGCAGCAGGCTGGGTGACACCCAACACATTCACCAGATTATATAAACTCCAAGTGGAGCCAGTGTCCTCTTATGTACTCGCTTCAACCAGCTGTACCGGACCCACTCAGGTGTCTTCACTTGCTCGTCATTCCTCTCTATGGACTGGACACCTGCAATATTTTCTCAGGTGAGTTTCCCCGAAGAGTTCCTCCAGCACTTCTGACGTTGGTGCCAGTGTCGATTGCCTGTGCGTCGGCTAGGTGCCTCCCGTGTGCATGGTCCCTTCCCACATGTGTATTCCACTGTAAGACTCTATAAGCATGTGTCTTTCTAACACAGTCTCATCCCAAAAAGTCATATAACTGACGTTTTGGGACGTATTTTGACCATACGTCAATATCCGCCTTTTTAGGGCCCCCTTAAACGTCGCTAGATGGCGATCCCGGGCCGTCATACAACTGACGCTTTACCTTTAACGTCAGGTAGGTGACGGGTTAGGTTTAGGGTTAGGTTTAGGTATGGGGTAGAGTTAGGATCCCATAACCTCATCTACCGACGTTTAAGGGGGCCCTAAAAAGGCGAATATTGACGTATGGTCAAAAGACGTCCCAAAACGTCAGTTATATGACTTCTTGGGATGAGACCGGGTTGGTCTTTCCCTCGGCAAGCCACTTGCCACCGCTGGGGTTGAAATATCCCACCTGTGGCTGGACACCTTAGTGATTCCCCATATGCATCCCTCTGGGTCATATGTGTATTCCTTAAGTTCCCCCCCTCTGGGTTGGCAATAATTGCATACTCCCTCTAAACTATGGGATATGCTCCCCAGTGTACCTTGGTATTCCTGTGCTAAATAGGAGTCTATCGTCCGTGCCAGTCTCACGACAGGGATCTCAGATTTACATAGGGCTCTGGAAGACAGCTGAGAAAGTGGCGTGATTAGACTGGTATCCCCATTCGTCGTCATCCAACGGAACTCGGAGTGACAACGAAAGTACATTGTGTTACGTATGTAACGAAAGTACATTGTGTTACGTATGAGTAAAGATTTCACAGAAAAAAAGGACACATGCACCACATCCTGAAAGATGACACACTAAAAGGACTTCCGATCAATTAGGTGACAGTAGGCATGTAGTAGATTGTGTACAAATGATTTATCAGCAAAGTTTTGATCATGTTGATAATTTAGAGGCATTGAAGGCTTTAGGTTCAATATGCCACAACAATACAACCTGCTGAACATATTGTATTCATATACATATTAAAAATGGCATTTACTCTGACTATCTATTGCTCTGTGTATAAAGATTAATGAAATTAATGAACTTCAGAGGAAAAAAAAAAACAGCCTAAGTGATCAAACAGTAAAGATTTCGAAGAAGTTCCTTTGTTGAAATTGTAATGCAGCTTGTGTTTGATCAGTTTTCGGCCTTCTTTACAACATTACAATAAAGCGAACTGCAGCTCTGTCGTGCTTCAGATTCACTGCACCGTCACTCCTGGTTTCATCAGTGTGATTTCATAGTATGGAGGCAAGGGCCTCGCTGCTAATTACACTGAGTGCTTTGTTGTGCAATCTGCAGTTCTGCCCTGTGTGATGGTCTCTTACTGGTCTTGACGTTCACATCAATAGCAGTTTGAGAATGATAGATTTTCACTGCCTGCAACACAAGCTGCCTCTTGATTAAAAATTCTGCATGTCTTGTGGTCACGAGGTGCATGTGGAAGGTCAGACGTAGGAAGATTAATGAAGGCGAATCTGGGATTCAAAGTCAGTTTGTGACTCTGTGTTACTCATTCAGATGAAATCAACGGTATCCTTCGACATGTCAGAGCTATAATACTCAAAGGCATTTAGTCATCATGACTAATCCTGCATTAGTAAGATGATGTTAGTTAGTTTAGAGGAGGATTCCCTTTGAGACATTTCCCATGACTAACTTAGTGGCAAATCAAATTTTTACTGAGAATTTCACAGAAAAATATGGGGTGAAACACTGCACAACATGATTAAACCTATAGAATTGTCATTTTTACTGCTCAATAAACATTTATGATTATTATCAATGTTGAAAACAGTAGTACTGTTTAATATTTTTGTGGAAACTGCTAAAAAATCTTGGTAACACTTTACAATACGGGTGCACTAATAAGCAGTATTTCATGCTTAACTAATGCACAGATAATACTGAATTAATGCGAAACTAATGATTATTTAAGCTATTCATTAATGATTAACTCATTAGGAATTAATTAAGAGTCTGTAGGGTTAATGTATTAGTTCATACATGACTTGTTATTAACTCATTTATTTTAACTAATAGTGTTAATGTTAATTGCCAGAATGAGCCAAATTCTTGTATTTCAACTTCCAGATAATATGACAGGTACACTAATTTGCATTAATACATGATTAATTAATTCATTGTTAGTGCAAACTCATGTGCAAATTACTACAATTACTAAATGACTAGTTAATAATGATGTGCCCCATCAAGTAAAGTCATAACATAATGGTACCGTTGCAAATCATTAGCTAATGATTAATTAAGGCAGACAACTGTAAGTTTAAGTGCATAGCTTTTACTAATTATGGTAATTAACACATTAATTTACACTATTAGTTAATAAAATATGTTATTAAGGAATTAATACACAATGACACATTGAATTAATAGCAATTCATGTATTACTTAATCTATTAATCATATAGACTCTTTATTAGTTGCTGATGCAGTAATCATTAATTATTTATTAACTCATGATTATCTGTGCATTAGATTAGTTAAGTATGAATTAATGCATATTAGACCCGTATTGTAAAGTGTTACCAAAAACTTTGACGAATAGAAATTTCAAAAGAAGAGATTTTATTTTAAACATAAACAATATATTAAGAATTTTAAGCACAACAACAATGTACAGCTTTAAATATTATGTATTTTGCATCAATCCAAGTGACATTAGCACTAAGATTCTCCAATGCTCCTAGCAACACAGACATTTGCGAATGAATTAGTATTTTTGAAGAAAAAACTAAAACAAAACACAAGATTGAACAAATGATTCAATGACTCTTAAAATGTCACTTAAATGCTTCTCGATTGGAAGGCTGCATCATAGTGAGGTTACATCCTTCTCATCCTTCTTGTATATTGAATGAATAGATTCAATGCACCCACTTGTGTCATTTCTGAATTAATCTGTGTTTCTGAACTAATTATTTAGTGAGTCAATGATTCACTTATGAAAGACAAAATAGTTGTGTCCCAAATGATGCACTACACACTATGTACTTAAACACTATGTATGCACTATATACTCAATTGTATAGTGTATGGTTTTATAAGGTTATTTTGCAATCTAACATTGGAGTCTGAAAGTCCCTCCCCCTCCGCTACGTAAAGCTGCAACAGGTGTACACGAAGTGTCCAACATCCTACGCTTTGTGTTTTTTTTTTTTTTTTTTTCAGTTAATTAAGTGCATCATCTGGGTATTTAAAGTGCACTTTTCCTACAAAACAGCATAGTGCATAAGTACATGATGGGATGCAAGTAATCAGTTGTTTTGACCTACTGGTGCAAAAATGTAACAGGAAATGTTCAACTGGAAAATCAGTTCATTTAGAAGAAATTCATCCAATGATAGAGAAAAGAGCAGCAACCAGCATACATACAGATGCAGAGTGTATTCACATGCACATTTGGCATTTCGGACAGCTGATTCAGGTGTCTGGATTGCACTGGTAGAGAGATGCTGTGCAGTCCTAAAGTAAGGGAGATTATTTTAGTTCTCCATTCTTCACCTCCTACGGTATCACTCCGAACAGACCCAAAAGATGGAGAGTTACACTGTTTAAATTGCATTCAGGACTAATTTGCGTGTGTGTTTGCCTGATTTGCATAATTCCTTTTGAGAATTGGGAGTTAAAACAACACACACGTTCACAAAAACGCTAGTCGTTCCTAGTGAATTCTCCCATGTCTCTTTTATGAAGTTTCATTTCTAGATGTATGGCCACATCATGAACTCATAAAAACCACGCTGATTAGTCTCGACGTGCTCTATTAAGAACAAAGGGAGAAAGAATGGGGGAGGGAAGAACTCGTTTCCTCACAAGACAGTGCTTCCAGGAAAAAAAAAAAAAAAAAAAAAAAAAAAAAAAAAAAAAGGAGGGCGCTTCCTCAACACCAAGGTGTATTTTATGACTTCATTTGGTCTGGGACAGGCTTCAGTTGCAAGCCGTATCCCGCCTCACGTACGTCATGATGAATTGTGGTATATGGCAGGCCAAGATTAATGCAATTCACTGAACAGCTTTTCTGGTGACCCTGTTATCGATACCAAGGACTCACTCCAAATTATTCAACATCTTCGCTCACATTAGTTTTTGTCGCCAAGGCTGTCGTAGTGAGAGACTGCAAATTCTCAGCGCTAACTACAGCGATGTTGTAAATAAAGGTCTGAGGACATATTGAAGTAACCCAACCCCCCAACTCCCATTCCCCGCCCGCCCCGATCGCTGCACTGCTGCATTCAATCTATGTAGGTCTGTACTGCAGCTAAATTTACATTCGCTGTGCTGTGACTGTCACAGGCTCCTGCCTCCATTCAGGTTTATTGCCATCAGATTCTCTGCTGAACATGCTGCTGCACGAATATACGTCATTTGGAAACTTTTTTACTAGAAGTCAATCTGTCAGTGTTCCCTATTCCCCAAATGCACATTCTGCCTGAGTCGGCCACATTCAGCTCACCCATTCTTTCTACAAGACTGTGGGTGAATTTTTCTATAGTTGTGCTACGTTTGCCTAGGACTAATAAGACTAAGGGGACATAGCAAAATTTTGAAAATACATATTTTAGGAAACGTCTCGGTTACTAATGTAACCCTCGTTCCCTGAATGAGGGAATGGGAGACATGACGAGAACGTGACAACGTAATTGGGAGCACATCAGGGAACCCTATCAACTTTGAGTGTCTACAGAACGAGCCAATGAGTGTTGAGGTGCTTGAGAAGCGGCACCTGCCCCAGCCCGCAGCGTGGGTATAAACAGGAGGCGAGATTGGGATGGCCGTACAACGCTGGTCAGCAACTGTGGCGGCGGGACTCACGTCTTCCGTTCCCTCCTTTAGGGAATGAGGGTTACATCAATAACCGAGGTGTTTCCTTTCAGTCGCTCACGTTCGATGTGACGTGACAACGTAATTGGGATCCCATGGAAAACGCCATCGGTTGCTGCCACATCCAGATCCCTACGCAAGACTCTCAGACCCCCAACTGGGACAGAAGGCCTGTGTCCTGAGGGAGTTGGGACTGCTGCTCCATTATAACCAGACAATGAATAAGGCTCTTTCTTTAAAAAGATTTGATCATTTTGATGAATAAGTTCCAACAGGAGAGTCACGAACGTGCATCACAGAACAGAGCAAGGCGATCATTTGTGCTTATAAAACGTAAAGTTTTTTATTTAGTTTTGAAATGGCCGATCGTTTCGCTAGATAAGACCCTTATTCATCATCTGAAATCGTTTAAAGCCCTTTAAAGCTGTAGCACCTCATTGCAGTACACGAGATCCAGGGTGCGGAGTCGGATCCAGATCTGAGGGGTGGAGTTGGGTGGGTTTATAGGGATCAGAGGGTGGAGCTGGGTAGGTTTAGGTATATGTAAGGTGGGAGGAGTTGGATCTGGATCCGACTCCTCCCAGTGGATTTCATGTTCTGCAGTGAGGACCATCTCCTTTTGGACCTCCATTTGGACCTTGAACCGTTTGGTGCCCAGTAAAGTCCATTATATGGAGAACAAACCTGGAATGTTTTCATGAAAAACCTAATTTCTTTTCGACTGAAGAAAGAAAGACATGGACATCTTGGATGACATAGGGGTAAGTAAATTATCACTAAAAGGTTTTTTAAAAAGTGAACTACTCCTTTAAAGAGAAAGTAACGCTTTATTTTGATGGCCCCTTTTGAACATTCTATTGACTATAAGTAACTTACATGTCAACTACATGTGATGCTCATCCAACAGACACTCTACTGACTATAAGCAACTTCACAGTTACAAGTAAACTTATTCTAACTTATTCCACTCTACTAATACTCTACTAACACTCTAAGGAGTTAGTCATGTGCAGTGTTACTTCTAGACAACAGAATGTGTTGAATGGACCATAAAAATAAAGTGAAACCAAAGAGAATCTACACTGAAAAATAAAAAACTGAAACCGATTTTCACTTGCCAATAAATTTCAATAAAGTTCTCAATTAACAAAGAAACAGCAATTGAATCAAACTTGAAAATCTGAAGTAGAAAGGATGTTTTCTTGTAAAACATTCTCCAATAATGAATTAAACAACATTTACAAAATGGTTATATCAACATAGTGTGACTAAAATGCAGCAAAGTTGTAGTTTAGAACTGAATATATTTGGCCATACTAATTAGGAAGCATATCATCATGGTTTGGTTATATTATTTTTAATCACAGAATTGGTTTCTTGCACATTTTTAAAACATTGTAGGCTACTGCAACCTAACTGCAACCAGAATCCGGTGAACATGAATTCACCAAGTACACCATCTTCCTGGATCATCCTGGAACAACATTCCAATCAACAAATTATATTTGAGGAACAAATTTACAGTATTACAGTGAACACTTTCATCATGACTCATCTTTCACAAGATTCATACCCGAGCTGTCCGCATCAAAAAAGCCAGAAAATGTATTTTTGGCTTATGTGGATGAAAGACAACAACTCCCAGAATGCACTTTGCAAAATTTTTGCGTCATCTGAGGATTTTTTTCCAGACAAAAAATACATAAATCTCTCGCCTCAGGGGGATATGAGGGTGGAAAGCGCAGTAATTTTAATACCACATTTCCTACAAATACAAAGCTTAATGCTAAATTATTAAGTATCCCTTTAAGACAGGAATGTTGTTCCAGGATCAACAAAGTATGTTGATCCAGAAAAACGTCTCATTCATATTTATTTTTTGCAGGGGGCATATTTACATTATTTGCATAATTCCTTTAGTGAATCGGGTGCTTAAATAAGTTACAACTCAATTTTTGTTCATCTTGTAAATTATAGAAAATACTGTAAGGCTAGTTTGTTTAGCAAAAACATGAGTGATATTTGTACATTTGGTACATTTATTTGTCTACATGAATTTGTACAATAATTTGTACATTTAGATGTTACAATGCTACATTACTTTACCATTTTGATGTCTTTATAATTCCAAGCTTCGCCAATATTGTATGATGTACAGTCATGCCAATAAAGCAATTTTTTTTTAATTTGATATTTTATTGATTTATCATTAAAGCAAAGCAAGCACTTTAGGGCTGTCCTTCTTTTCTACCTGGTAAGAATAGAACAATCATACAAAGAGAATCAAAAATTGCTTTCAGGTTTTTTTATTTGGATCTTGTTTGGGAACAAAGAACAGCCCAAGGAAAAGTGAACCTTTGTAAGAGAAGCTTGTTTCTGCTTTGAAACCTGTAGATACCAATAGATATACTTCTTGAATGCTGATCAAGCAAGCCTCTCAGAAACAGGAGATCATACGTTTATGAAGATTGTTTGCTCAATTCAGGACTGTTTCAAGTATTTATTTTACACAACATGAGCGTGGACCAGCTTCAGTAGTTTTTGGTCACGCTTTGAACATTACATTGCCAGTTTAAGGCTGTCTGAACATAATACAGCAGATGTTCACGGACAGTCTGTTTGCTGAAGTGAGGGAGTGCATGAAAACACATGAAGCCTCAAGACAAACAGACAAAACAGCATTTAGAATGATTTATTTCATATGCGGAGTCCATGTATGTCTTTCAGGGGTTTTGCAGGTACTGCTTGACCTTTACCCTCGGGTCATTTGTTGATTTTCAAACATTCGCCGGCAGTTCCCACAGCTAAAGCTGGGATTTCCAAAATAATAGAGTAGAACTTACATGGCACTTACATGGGTTCATGGAGTGAAGCCCAATTAAATAATTCACAAAGCGTACAGTCCATGTTACTGTACGTTCACAACCAATATATATTGTTCAATGTTTACACTCTCAGAAAAAAAGGTACAAAAGCTGTCACTGGGGCTGTACCTTTTCAAAAGGTAAACGTTTGTCCATTTTATGTGATAATAGCCTATGTACATTTTAGGTGCTAAAATGTCCATTTCATGATCTAATATGTCCATTTTAGGTGGTAATATGTCAATTTTAGGTGATAATATGTACATTTTAGGTGCTAATATGTACCACTAAGGTACCAATATGTAGCCTTTTGATACAAAAGTGTAGCTTTTGAAAAGGTACAGCCCTAGTGACAGCTTTTGTACCTTTTTTTCTGAGAGTGTAGATTAAAACAAAAAGTTGTTGCATGTCTCTTTGGTAAATAATTCATGTTAGTACTTTCATCAAATTTACCTGGATATTGTAAATCTGAATTTCACTATATAGCCTAGCCTATGCTTACTGTGTCACGTAAAAGAAAAAAAAAAAAAAAAAAAACTTCCAACAAAGATTGTGATTAATCGGAAAAGGGAACGTTTTCCCAGCTATTATGAGGCTGATTATGAAAACATCACAATTGATTGTAACCAAACTATTCAAAAGCAGCCAATCACAAACATGCATTAACTAGCATCATATGTCTGCTGCTTCACAGACGATGCCGAGCTGTTTAATTAAAGTTTAAAAAAGAAAAACAAATCACTGCATTAATCATTTTTAAATGCATACAACAGCTGAAATAAGGCATAATGCCATTGAGTTTTCATCACAAGCTGACTGGCAAGCTGTTTAGGTCCAAGAAAGCAACAAACAGTCGTCATTTGGACTAGATGCATCTGTTGGCTCCGAACCAGACCACATGCCCTAAAGGTGCCTGATAACTTAATTAGACTGCCACCTGGGAGTGTGTAACTCACTTTGTTTTTCAGTTAGATGTGGCATAATCAAATTCATCATGTGTATTTGTCATAAGAGTGGACCTCGTTCAAGCTAACAGCTCTCTACTATGTGTAAATAGAGTAAATGCACAGCAATTTATTGGCTGTTAGAAACCTGAGGTCGCAAAATGATCAGCATTGAGAATTCTCCATCTTTTCCAAAATGTCTGATTAAGAACTTTAATTAGTATGCAAATGAACCAGCGTTAGTGCTGACTTCAGATGGGTGGCTAAAACCATTTTAAATCAATGAGGTAAATTGGGATTGGGCTGGCATTAGATCTTGGTAATATCTAAATAGGATCGGCACCTGCGTAGTGAAACGAAACATTTAAATGGCATGGAAAAGTAATAATCACAATTTTTTAGAGATAAGACTTTTCTATTAATATTGTTCAGGTGTTTAAACTTGCTCTCCATAAAATTATATGAGACTTTTCAATTGTTATAATATTGAGAGAGAATATATAGCATATAGTTGCCAGTTTCTCTCATTTTGCCATTTTGTAGAAACAGTAACGGCAATAGATTATCAATGTTGATGAGTTCTTGTGTGAGGGAGTTTAAGAGATTCCTACAACTTTGCATGAGTAAAGAGACATTTTTATCACTCATAACAATGAGAAAACTTTCTGAAGTGTACAAAACGAAGTGTACTTTGTACTTACAATGACAAAACTTAAGTGTACTTTGGGCTTAAAGAATATTATCAAGTGATCTTCCTTGAGTGCAAGAGAGGAAATCATTTTTTATTTTTTTTTATAATAAAAATCTTTGTCCTTTCCCAATCCCGATCCCATTCCACCGCTTTTGTTTCACAACAAAGGCATAAAATGGCAAAAGAAATATAACAGAATTGAAGGTAATATCTTCATTAGGCCTAAATTACAGTCAATAAATGAATTACAGTCATAAAGTAATTCAGCTCATTTTTGTTCGATCAACTCAAAAAGTAGCGTCCCCTTCTGGCAAATCTCTTCAAATTCAATTCACAGAAATAAAATATGTGGGATTTGCCCATAAAAACACACAGGTAAAAGCAAAAAAACAAAACAAAAAACAAATCAACCACAACAAAAACAAAAAACCCACCATTAATACTGCATGTTGATCCTGCTTTAAAGTCTGCATAGTGGTGTTCCATGTAAGAAGAGCTTTTACACCAGGTCTTTTTCTGAACTCTCTGTGGTCTCATTTAGCACTCTCTTCTCACCACAATCCTCCACAACACAATCATGCTCTGCTCCCTGTACATGCACCTTTGCTCTCTCCCTCCGTCCATCACTCACATAAACACCCCGCACACCATCAAAACCCCCAAACACACACAGCTACACTCAAAGCAGGAAGAAGATGCATATTTAGCTTCAGGTTTGAGCCTCTAAATTCATACATTTCCGCCAGATTCAGAACGCAACTGCTTATTAATCATTCTATCGATGGCAAGATTTTGCAGCACCTTTGCAGGTAATTAATCATTCTGTCAAAAGGCAGGCTTGTTATTCACTGCATGTGCATTTTAAAGGAATATCTACAGCAGGGATTGCTGGCTCAGAGCACAGCACAGCACTGGCCACGCACAATAGATACTGGCCAGAGCTCAGCGCTGGGTGTAATTATATACATTCAGAGACGTCTCAAGAGGAAAAGGCTTTGGATTTCATGTGTCATATATGTGCTCCATACTCTGGCAAGTGCATGAGGAATTACCCTCTCCACCCAGCGTGGCAGCCACAGATTCTGGGAGCGATGGAGGTCATGTCCTCATGCAGCAGTTTTGACAATGCGCCTGGAGTAAGTTGCTAATTCAGTCGCTGTGCTGCCCCATCTCTCTCCCTCCCTCACTGTCCCATCTCCTTTTCTTCCCCTCATTCGTCATTATGTATATATATATATACACATACACAAACTTTAGGTTATGAAACCTTCAGCTGCACAATGCGTAATGCTTGTGTATAGGCTCTAGGAAAAGACCTAAGACGGCACACATTTTTAATTTGTCCTGACATAAGTGTGAGGTAGCTGTCATTCCAGTGTATAGCACATATTGTCACTTTGCAGGTCGTATTTGACTTGAAGAATGTCTCTCATTATGACTCTGGGCTACTGAGGCGATTCCTCAGTGTGCATTTAACTGAAAACTCTTGAAATTGAAAGAAATCTTTTTTTTTTTTTACCTGTTTTACACATTTTAAGAGCATTTGTTGCCAGATACACACTTATGCAGCATTCTTAAGACTTCCAAAACATTTTTTTTCTCACATAAAAATATGAGAATTATATGACAACCTATTTTTGATTTTTTCTTAGAATAGATTAATCTTGTATTGGCAGTTTTAATAAGTGCACATTATTATGAATCAACTTATTTGATGACCTAATGGCACCCCTGAATGTACTTTGTAAAATGTGCCTATTTCTGGTCTCAGAGTGTATGAGGATTAAACATATGTATATATTTTATTGATAACAGTGAGCAACACAATGTGTGGTAAATTGATCAAAGTAAATATATCCACAAAAATATGAAGCAGCACAAAAATGTTTTCATTATTGTTAATGATAAGAAATGTTATTGAGCTGCAAATCAGCATATTAAAATATTTATGGAGGATCATGTGACAATGAAGACAATGAAGTAATAATGCTGAAAATTCAGCTTTGACATCACAGGAATAAGTTAAATTTTAAAATATATTTGAATAGAAAATGGTTTATATATATATATATATATATATATATATATATATATATATATATATATATATTCTTGTAATAAAATACTAAATACTGTAAATGCAGCTTTTGTGAGTGGGTTAGCCCAAATAAAAGGGAGATAAAAGAAAAAAAAAATCCCTTAGCTGTTACTGAAAATTTTGATTTAAATACCTTTAACAAAAAAGAAAATCACAAGTTTTAGATGATGCAACATTTTAAAAATTATTAAATATTTAATCAAATGGCCTCAAAATTTGTTATCCTATTTTGAAGGCAATGACCTAAATGGACAAATGCAATGCACCGGAGTGACAAACAGGTCTTTGTAAAAGTGGGAAAACTGCTTTTGCACAGATAGGATAAAATTACTGTAAGTGAAGGTTAAGTATTCCCAGAATACCTGTGTTGCATTTCCCAAAAGCTTTGTAAGCCGAAGTAAAATGTAGAACCACGAACAATGCTACTGGGAAACGAATCCCAGAACCATTTGCTCTAGTTTTCATTGCTTTATGTTTCCATCCACTGTAGCACTGCTCGGCTTATCCTGGACTCATTTTCTTTCCTGCAGTCATCATCCAATCGGTACGCTTCATTGGAACGCTCACAAGTCAAAAGGTCAGTGCAGATCTGACATAAAGAGAAGATCTCTGCTGTAGACACCTTAGTGCAGCTCCATTTACTGGAATAAACAGCCTTGTTTAACCTTGCATATACTGGCATTCTGGTGAGAAACAACGGGAACAGAGCACAGCTTTAGTCTCTGAGTGCTACAATCAAACAAACTCAGTACAAGGTGCTAAATGTAGTACCTCTAATCCAGATGAACTCAAGCTAAGGCCAGGATAACGCATATCGGAATGTGATAGCGGCACAATCCCTCTATCAGAGTTGTACAAAAGTGCTGATTTTTCTGCTCTGTGCCAGAATGGGAATTGCTTGAGATTTGAAGTTCACAGACCTTTGGATTTGTGGGATTTAAACCTTGCTTTACATATATAAACATGTGGGAATACAATGCTGAATGGGAGATTTAGGCCTCAAATGGAGATAAATAAAGAAAAGGAAAAGTCTCCACAGTCATTCAGTCCAAAAAGAGGCAGCATAGCGAACTCAGCACACTAGATAAGGAGGAGAACCATCACAGGTACATTCAGTGCTGTGAGAAGGATTACAGCTTGATCTGTGCTTCCATTCATTTGTATATTCAAATCTGAAATGTGGGATATATAAAAGTGTTATACAGTTTAGATGCCATTCACACAGTTATGGTCTACTTTAAATCTTTCTGTCCCTCATCTGACTTTACTAACCAGCCTTGATTTGAGGTTGCAAATTAAATATGAAATAGAATTTTTTACTAACAGGTTACAGCACTCCATTATCTACAGTTTACAGTGAACCGTTCAAGCATTGCTAATGGTGCCGCTAATGGCTGTGCAGTGATTTGGTACAAAGTAGGTCTCACTTTATAATAGCTAGTGAAGTCTGGTCAAACGGTTGACATTTAACTGACATTTATTAGGGCGAATTTCCCGCCATCTCTGGAGATAAACCACACATGTCCTAACCAACGGTTCTGCTTGTCTTCTTGACTTAATGCATGAATGAATGTAGGCCTGAGTTTGGTTCTAATGTTAAGAGGGGATGATTTTTACACTTTTATAGCTGTCTTTATTTCTATTTATTGATGGATTGTTTGCAGAAGAAACGTCATGGAAAAAAAATTTACATGACAATTTTTTATAAAAACACTGTTTTCAGACACATATCTACAATAATAATAAAATAAGAAAAGTAAAGTTGACAAAAGCCTGTGTTTGGTAGTGTGTCTGGGTTTCCCCATGTGCTGGCCCAGAAGCAGATTGATGTGCTCTCAAATATGAATGAGCTAATGAAGAAAATGGAGTAAAGAGGAGCTTCCAGATACATCAGGTTGTCCTGATACGTTTATGCTAATCTCCCTAGCATTGCTTCAATAGAAGCAAAACAACAACCTCCAAACCACCACAGCACCGGGGTGTCAACTGCGGCAGGCTTCCCTTTCTGTCCTGCTCAATGACAAACCATCTGGCAGCAGCCAAGCATTTTTAATGGCTTCATTATAGGATGGGAATGTTTCAGCTGCTGAAGCTCTAGCGACAGAGCTGCTTCACTTGCCATAAAACAAACAGGCCGATGCCAGTGATGACTCACATTGTGACGTTATGCTAATCGCAAAGGCCAGGTAAAACCGGAAAAGACCACCATATATACGACCAATGGATGTGACTTTGTGCATTAGAATTCTGACCGGACTGTCATGCAGGCTTAATGTGATGAAGAGGCAGAAGCAGTCGGATCCATCTGCAGTAATTTATTAACACAGGTAATGACACAGGAGAAATTGTACATCAAAATCAGACAGGCATACAATACACAGGCAGGGGTCGAGGCAGGCGGCGAAGGTTCATAATCAGAATTCAGAGTCCAGGCAAAGATCAAAGGTCCAGGGAAACTCATAGCATAGAGTGACTCCAGGAAAACGTATGGAAATGTCTGCGTGCCAAAACAAGACTTCGAAAGGGAACAATGGAAGGAGAAGTCCAGATAATGGGTAGGTAAACAGATAACATGTCAGTAAACATGTCATCAGAGAAGAGAATAAATATCACTGCAAGAAGAATGGAAAGATATTTTGATTAAAGATTACAGTTTAAAATAAAATAAAAAAATATTAAAATGAATTTAAAAAATAATAGTAATGATGTGCATGGACAAATAATTTAGAAGTCAAGAAGAAATTTAGACATACATATTAGAACTGTAATTTTACAGTCATAAAATAAAAGAATGATTATTAAATGATTATTGATTATTTAAATACTTCTTATTTCACTGTACAATATTTACTGTATTGCAATATTTATTTAGAAAAATATTATTTCACAAAACAATTATTACAATTATTTGTATTATTACTGAATTGGTCAAGATTGTGCCCTCTAAAATGTATAGATCTGTATCTCTCGTACTGAGTAATATCTTATGCTACGGGAAAACCTCTTTTCCTTCAGATTTTGAAGGCAAAAATTATCCTTAATTTTGAATTAATCTAAAATGCGTTGCGGTTTAGATTCATCTGATTTTTCATCTCTTCATCGAAGCTCATGCATCGCTGGATTCGAAGTGAAGAAGCCGCACCGTCTGAAAAAAAGGTCTCTATGGGACGAGCCTTAGCATCTGAAGCCGCTGGCCTACATCTCGCCGTCTTCAGGCACCGTACTTGCTACGCTTTCCGGCATATAAATCTTTTTACTCTGCCGAGTGTGTGTTCACCGCCGCGGCTCACACTCTATCTATCTAAAAAAAGAGCGTCTTGTCTTTTTAAAGATGCCTTGTTCCTGTGGATTGTGCCGAGCTGCACTCAGCGACGGGTACCGCCATGTCATCTGCGTTTCCTCCCTGGGTAAGGATCATGCAGTTCTCGCACTTGCTGACGGTGGCTGCTAATATTGCGAGCTATTACCCATGGTGACTCTAAGGACTCACCTGGCATTTTTCTCAGAGTGTGCACTTCCGCCCGCTATAGTGCCACACCATAAAAAGCGCTGCCTGCGAAAGCTCGTCGGGTTGCCTGCCAACTTCACCAGCTTCACTCGAGTCGCCCACCGCCACTTCCCCATTGCCGCTTCCGCCCGCGCAGCCCACGCACAATCAGCTGGATGGATGTTTCCTGCAAAGGGGCCGCACTACACTGTCTTCTAGGTCTGTGCCTTTTCTTCCTGAGATTCATGAAGAAGTCACAAAGTCTTGGAACTTCCCCTTCTCAGCCAGAGTGCGTACCTCTGTCTCAGAAGCATTGTCCATGGTGGACAGTGCTAAATAATAATAATAATAATAATTCATCACATTTATATAGCGCCTTTCTGGACACTCAAAGCGCTTCACATAGAGAGGGGAATCTCCTCAACCACCACCAATGTGCAGCATCCACCTGGATGATGCGACGGCTGCCATAGTGCGCCAGAACGCTCACCACACACCAGCTTACTGGTGGAGAGGAGACAGTGATGAAGCCAATTGGTAATATGGGGATGATTAGGAGGCCATGATGGACAGAGGCCACTGGGCAAACCAGACAGAGGATACCACTCTCTCCTCCAGTAAAAGAAGCTGTAGCGGCCCATCTTTGCCCGCCCTCTGTTGGACGACGAGCTAAGACGGAGCTACCATGTAAAGCTTGCCACACTACTTCCGCTATGCGCAGTCGGGCTTATACCGCTGCTGGGCAGGCTCTATCAGCATTGCACTCGATGGCCGTACTGCAAATCTTCCAAGCTGACCTTCTCCGAAAACTGGATGAGGAAGGACCGAAAGCTGTCAGCGTACCGGATTTGAGGATCACTACGGACCTGGCTCTTTGCGCAGCGAAATCCGCCTCAAAGACCACTCGGCGGAACATGGCTTTTCTCACCATTACTGAGAGGCACCTATGGTTGACGTTATCTGAGATGCCGGACTCGGACCATTTCACGGAGACATCACAGGCTATGAAGCACTTCTTTCCAAAGCGCTCTAGCTTTGCAGCAGGTTGTCCAAAACAGCTGTCTGCTCGAACCTCCCAGCCACAGTCTCCACAGTGACCAAGCTCTCGCTCTGCCGGCAGCCACCCCTGTCTCACCAAACTACCATAAGGGAGTCGAGCGCGGCCAGACTACCCACTGTGATCGGTGCACCCCCTGCCTCAAACGCTGCAAGCACAGCGTTTATGTTACAGCACACCGAAGCGCTCCGATCCCCACTATGTTGCCAGAGTGGTTTATGGATCTGAAGGACGCGTATTTCCAAATACAAATAACGTCACGTCACAGGTGATTCTTGAGATCAGCCTTCGATGGCCAGGCATATCAATACACAGTCCTACTGTTCGGCCTGTCCCTAGCACCCCCGTACATTTACAATGTGCATGGACACGGATCTCGCATCCCTGAAACTTCGGGGCATGTGAGTTTTGAACTACTTGGATGATTGGCTGATTCTAGCTCGATCACACTCAGAGCTCAGAACACACCACCATGTTACTCGAACATCTCGACAATCTAGGCCTCAAAGTCAATTGGGCGAAAAGTTTGCTTTCTCCCAGTCAGAGAATATCTTTTCTGGACACAGAACTGGACTCGACTGAATATTCAGCGCATCATGAAATCCTTCCACTGGCCTCAGCATCATCAGTACTCCAGTTGGGTCTGCTTTGTATGCGCCCACTGCAGTTATGGCTAAAAGCGCGAGTACCACTTCAGGCATGGATCGATCGAAGGTTGATCAGATGTGCGTCTCAGCTCAGAAACCTTGGAGACTGATATCAGTCAGGCGTAAACCTGGGGACTTCCTCGAAGGTGGTGTCCCCACGGATGCCTCCACCTCGGGATGGGGAGCGCTGCTCCAAGGCAGACCGTTCTTTGGTCAGTGGTCAGAACGGGAGAAGCTTTTACACATAAACTGTCTGGAAATGATGGCAGTCGACAACACGCTGAGCCGTTTTTGTCCCCAGAAAAAAAAAATCACCACGTCTTGGTCCGCTCGGACAACATGTCAGTGGTGGCCTATCGGGAGAGTGGCGTCACGTCCCGAATCCTTTACAGGCTGATGGAATTGCAAAGAATGCAAAATCACCCCGCTCATTATAGAATAATTCATTCTTTCTGAATATTTTCAAGTCATCTGGTAAATATTCATGTATTTCTTAACATTGGAATATAATTTTTTCTTTATCTTCTAGTCCCTAGTCATAACCCCATTTAGACACTGTCCCGTTTCCAGGCTTTACGTATCCAATGGAGATTGTGTGTTATGAAGTGCAGTCTACCAAAAGGCAAATGTTTATCCGCCATGTCATGTGTGCAATCTCTGGTGCCAAGCCATGGAAAAAAAAGCTTCAAGCAAAAACTGAAAAAAAAAACAAACAAATACAGATGCAAATACGATGCACCATCTGGCCAGGGCACTGATATCCCTGATTCATTTGTTTCAGAGTGACTGGGTATACATTTAGAAGCAACAACCCAGTCATTAACATTGGCGATTTTTACTCCGAATCTGTCGGCGACAGCACATGAATGCATTACTCTTGCTGAAACTCTCCTGGAGGCGAGCTTGGTACAGTGACAGCATGCTCACGCTTCCACTCTTAGACACATGGAGATAAAGAGAGAGAGAGAGAGAGAGAGAGAGAGAGAGAGAGAGAGGAGGAGTGTGCAACATAGAGAGGGGATCGAGCGATACAGCTATTCCTAGCATTAAGCCAAGGTCTTTTAATTGGAATGTGCCCTGGAAAGCCCTGAGGGTGAGTGATGAATGAATGAGATGGCTCAGGTCCCCCCAATATGGGTTGAGTCAGCACTACTTTAGCTGCATGAAAACACTTAATGGCTCATAAACTTGCAGGCCAGCTGAATTTCCCATTGGCTTTGTTCTACGATGCTGAAAACCGATATCTCGTCCTGCCAGCATTCGGCCAAACCTCTTGTTGTGCCGGAACGCCAGGATTGTTTTATTTTATCGCTTTCATTTTCTTGTTAGGGCCCGAGCACTAACAGTGCGAGGACCCTATTGAAACTGTTAGGATTATTTTTTTTTTTCTTTTTTCTGCAAAGTAAGTGCCATTTTCGGGGCCGCAACATGCTCAAAAACTCACCAAATTTGGCACGCATGTCAGGACTGGTGAAAAATTTCGTATTTTGTGGGTTTCGCGGATGGGCGGGGCAAAATGGCTCGCTAGCGCCACCTAGAAAATTGGAAAAAATTAGCCCCTCGTCCACGTTCAACCTACATGCACGAAATTTGGTGGGGACGTGTATCATATCAAGACGCACAAAAAAGCCTCAAGAACCCATACCCTAAACTCGACAGGAGGTCCGCCATTTTGAATTTGGCGGCCATTTTTGGACGATTTACAGACTCCGTACTTTAACGAACTCCTCCTAGGGATTTAGTCGGATCGACTTAAAATTTCTGCTGTGCCTTCTAAAGGCATTGACGATGTAAAGTTGTGCTATCTGCGCGTTTTCGTCGATGGGCGTGTCCGTGGCGTCGAAGATTCGCCATGAAACAGGAAGTTGTAGTAACTTGGCTGTAAATGCCCAGATCTGCACGAAATTTTACACATTTGACAAGAGTCCCGCCCTGAACAAATCTACATGCCGACATTCACCCACAGTCATAGCGCCACCTGCTGGCAACAGGAAGTGTCCTTTAACGAAGCAGCCCCCGCCGCTTGTTTGACCGACATGTACGAAATTTCTGTGGTACTTCTACCATGACCAGACGCACAAAAAAGCCTCAAGAACCCATACCCTAAACTCGACAGGAAGTCCGCCATTTTGAATTTGGCGACCGATTTGGGACGATTTACACACTCCGTACTTTAACGAACTCCTCCTAGGGATTTAGTCGGATCAACTTAAAATTTCTGCTGTACCTTCTAAAGGCATTGACGATGTAAAGTTGTGCTATCTGCGCGTTTTCGTCGATGGGCGTGTCCGTGGCGTCGATGATTCGCAATGAAACAGGAAGTTGTAGTAACTTGGCTGGAAATGCCCAGATCCACACGAAATTTTACACATTTGACAAGAGTCCCGCCCTGAACAAATCTACATGCCGACATTCACCCACATTCATAGCGCCACCTAGTGGCAAGAGGAAGTGACTTTTAACGAAGCAGCCCCCGTCGCATGTTTGACCGACATGTACGAAATTTCTGTGGTACATCTACCATGTCCAGACGCACAGAAAAGTCTCTTGGAGCGATGCCCTAAACTCAACAGGAAGTTAGCCATTTCTAATTTTACCGCCATTTTTGGATGATTTACTCATTACGTACTTTAACTAACTCCTCCTAGGGCTTTAGTCGGATCGCCTTCAAATTTCTGCTGTGCCTTCTAAAGGCATTGACGATGAAAAGTTGTGCTATCTGCGCGTTTTCGTCGATGGGCGTGTCCGTGGCGTCGATGATTCGCCATGAAACAGGAAGTTGTAGTAACTTGGCTGTAAATGCCCAGATCTGCACGAAATTTAACACATTTGACAAGAGTCCCGCCCTGATCAAATCTACATGCCGACATTCACCCACAGTCATAGCGCCACCTGCTGGCAACAGGAAGTGGCCTTTAACGAAGCAGTGTGGCAAATGCACAGCCGCACTGGCTGAGCTGCAGAAAATGAAACGCGGCCGCCTCACACCCCGACGTGCTACAGGTGCGAGGGCCCGCCCATCGCTGCTTGCAGCTTTAATTTTTATATGCTTCTCTCTCTGAGGACAGTTATTTATCATTGGCCCTGCTGAGAGGGAAAAGCACAAGAAAGCACAAACTCAGAGATGGGAAATGATTTATCGCCTCCAGCATTGCTCCACTTTTCCTCGCCGGAGCCAAACACAGAAAAATTCACCCCTCCTTTGCTGTCGTGTAAGATTCAGGCCCCCTGAAGGACCCCAAAATAATCCCATTGGCTGAAAGAACAAAATTTAGGCATTGTAATGGTGCCTGATCAGAAAGCTGCCAAAATCCCTTGATGATTAATGTAGTCCTAACCATGAAGATACATCAATTAAGTTGTTTTAAATCATAAACAGTATGAGACATGATATTGATACTGAAGCAATGGTCATATATATATTCAACTATACACCAGTTATTCAATCCCCAAGATTATCATGCTAATCATTTAGCCTGCTAAGCTAAAATGCATGATACTTAATTTAATCATATAAAAAGGACTACATTTTGTGCTATGTGGTAAAATTGGTAAGGTAACAAGTATTTTTTTTTTCCTTCAAAATGCAGTTAAATTGAATAATACATGTTTACACTTTGACAACTGGGCAATATTAGGTTACAGCAGGGGCTAAAGGTGAAAGGGGCATTTGACCATTCCCTTTATGGAACAAAAATTCAGCTTAACACTTTTCTTAACACCCCACTTTTGATCATGCATATGGAAAATTGGCTGATACTTGACGCGATCACAGACAGCAATGCAAAGTGGATTCTGAGCTGCACTAATATGATATAATTGTTGATGTTTTAAAATTGTAGATTTATATAACAAATGAGAATCGATAAAACTATTGTTTATATTTTGAGACAAAGGTATTCTTAATTATTTCCAGTATTGTTCAATAGAAAATAAAACAACAGTAGCTATTTAAAAAATTGAAGAATATGTTTAAAGGGTCACTTCACCCATTTTTATTAAGCTTTGTATCTTTAGAAACCCAGCCATATTTTTGAATGGTCATGGTTTATTCCCCTGAGATGGGAGAAATAAGGATTTAAGTGTTTTACTTCCTGCTTATCATGACGTAAAAATCGTCATTTTGCGTCACGATAAGCAGGAAGTTGTATTTCATTAAAATCTGTATAGACTACAAACATTAGCTCATTATTATTCAAGGGTGTGGGACCCACTCACCCTACAAGCCTATTACAGATCAGTGGGTGGGACTTCACTTGCAGAAACTGAAATCAATATGCGCCAACTTGTTTTGAAGCTAAACTAACAAGCGCTGAGGAGATAGGAAGTTATGACAATGACGGAATAAACTAAACATGATATGGAAGAAGAGGATTTTGAAGTTCTGCTGCTCGAATCCGATGTCCGTGGCTATCTTTACAAGCCGCAGTATAGTGAAGAGCAGCTGAGGCTGATGGAGGAGCAGGAGGCGGCTGCCTGTCGGTCGAGGACCCCAGACTGGCTCGAGCTGAGGCGGACTGCTGTTGCCTGTGCTCTCGCTGCATGCTACGGCCTACGGACACAGAGTCCGTCTGCTGCAGAGAATTTCAACGATGGCAATTTCTACTTGAGGAAATCTCCTGAATCAGACAAGCACACGGACGTTTGTGTTGTGATAGTTTCGCCTGACACAACATCCAGGTATCATGCAGTAATTCACCATGCAGAAATAAATACAAATGAGAAGTAATTCACTAATGAGTTTGCCACTGTAATATTTACGGGGTTTGTTGTTGTGGGAAGAAGGAGGCAGGAACCGGCGAACATTTAAACATTTTAATAGTATAATGAACAAATACAAAACGAAAGTATAAGCCAGCAGCCCCTCATTGACGACTGCTATAACGTTACACACAACAGAAACAAAATAACATAAAATCAGGCCTGTTTCTCTCTCGATCTGCCATCGTCGCTCCTCATTTTATGCTTTCGCTCCTCCGTGAGAGACGCGAGACCGGCGTGCCTCACAGGTGTCTTTCATTACGTCCTCTTACGTCCCTCGATCGTCCTGCTTGCCACAGCTAACCAACTAGACATTTTGTGTGAAATGAATTTAAAACTCTGGTAAGAGCTAACGTTAGCCTAACGTTGTTCTGGATAAGTGGGTGTGGCTTGCGGAGCTGTGGAATGTGGTGCGTTTTGGGACTTGTAGTCTTTTATACAAATGCGCCCCTTGGTTATTTTCTGTCTTTTCTCGGTCAAGAGGGCACCAAATTAAATAATTATTTTACATTTCGACTACATATATGATCCACTTTCAATAAAGATGAATGTTGCAATGGGTGAAATGCTCCTTTACGTATGGTATTTAGGGTAAAAGGCACCACTGTGGTTGGGGCGAAAGGCACAGTAATTAACATTATAATAAACAGCTGCCTGACTTTTCCATTTTTTTGACATGACACGCTTAGACTAAAAGTTAATCACCATATTTACAATGAAACCATTAATCATATGATATAACAAAATATAATTGTTTTCTCCTGTAAAGCTATTTTAAATTATTATGGGATCTCATTCAATGGTTTCAGAAATTAATAAAAAAAAAAAGCATTCTGCATTTTTAAATTTAACATATTTTAATGAAAGTGTATAAAAGGGTTAGTTCTCCCAAATATGAAAATTCTGTGGACATCATGAGGGTGAGTAATTACTGAGGGTGTGGACATTGTGGAATTAATAATGTGGACATCTTGGATGACATGGGGGAGAGTAAATTATCAGCAAAAGTGTTTTTAAAAGTGAACTACTCCTTTAAGTCAACTTAAGGACACAAGGACACGACAGCGATTGTAAGTCAACGCATTCTCACCCCAAGGCGTCACCTTTGACCATGCTTCAATATTTGACGTTTTAGGCGCCCTTTAGCGTCACTGACATGACGCGATCCTACGGCGTCATCTAACTGACGCTAAAGGAAAGCGTCAGTTAGAGGACGCGGTTAGGTTTAGGTGTGGGGTGGGGGTAGGGTACACGCGATCCTAGGGCGTCATCTAACTGACGCTAAAGGGCGCCTAAAGCGTCAGATATTGAAGCTTGTCCAAATGCTTCCCAAGGCGTCAGTTAGGTGACGCCTTGGGAGTGAGAATGGGCTGTGTAAGTCCACATGTGCACATGAAGTGTGCCATTTGGGACAGGGCCTTGGATTGCACCGGCATTTGCTCCCTCCGTGGTAGCATTGCTTGTCAATTCCAGGATTCATCTAAGGATAAACAAATGAGAGTGGAGGGGAGAGTGCATACAGCTGCTGCTGTGCATGTGCCAGGGTGGAGCCCGGCTAATTACTCCACTAATAAACAGGCCACAGATTGTCTTATATGTCGCCTGCCATGATAGCAGACTGGGTAATGTGTGCCATCTCACAGTAATGCATCTGTCAGATGGCTACCCATATGACCAGTTGCATTCTTGCACAACCATGGAAATCTTGAACTGCTCCATGGAGAACTAGGACTGTACTAAGGTAAAAAAGAGTCAATTCAGTGTCATCACGGCAGTGGGAAAGAGGTCTGTACGCAGCGGAGATGACTCAAGTAAATTACTAGCTTTGCACCTCGTGGCAAAGCAACTGGAAGCCCTCAGCACACTGTACATTCAAAGGATGACATTCTGCATGATTCAGCTGTTTGCACAATTGTGCCTGTAGATATTGCTATTGCCATTGTGCTCTTTGGATGCTTCAACAGCCACAGAGTGTTAGGAGGAGAGGGAAATGGATTGGAAGGCTAGAAGGCTATAGATGTCGCTTTTTATCATTTCAAAAACTGTATTCAGGAACTACAGTATTATTCTATTTCTCTTTATTATTGGTGTTTGGGTGCAGACGACGTGACGTAAATGAATCCTTTTAATAAAAACAAAACAAAACTAAAAAAGCAATCCCTTACACATGTCTAAAGTTGAGTTCTCGCTGTCTACACAGCTGCCTTCTATCGCAGCATCCGGATGGAAATGTATCCCCATACAGTAAGTGACTGATTTTAATGTTGTACTGTACAAAGGCAAGACGATGTGTCAAACAAACAGCGCTTAGCACATAAAGCATACATGAGACCTGACCCAGGCAACCAAAGAGGAATAACGCAATTCTTCAAACATAAATATAGATAGAGCACACAAATGTGGGTAAAATAGCATGTTTTTAATTAGATTATTAGTATTGAATACTTTCAGTTTTTAATGGAATATTAAATTTAATCATGTAGATTAATTTATTATAACTTTTTTTAAACAGTATGGTACTTTAACTTTAACTTTAAATATAACTTTTTTTTAATGAACACCATTCGGATTTTTACGGTTGTACGTAACCTGGAATATTATTTAAAAAAAAAAATTTTCTAAAGTTTTCTAAACAAACAAAAACAAGCTGGCTCTTTTCAACAGAGTACTGAGATTCAAAACAGCTGTGACCACTGTGAGGTTCCACATTACACCAGTTTGCCACTGCGTACATGTCATGTGTGAAATGCAGAGGGTCTGCTGTTATTTTTAATCTTTGTATACAGCACCATGGGGTGGCTGAACCATGCAGCCGCAGATTCCATTGGCTGAGAAATCCTCCTCTGCTCGTAATGATAAAATATCATTATTGGGAAAAGAACTAGAGCCAAACCCGATCCACTGCTATTTTATCTCTCAGATTCCCATTTTTCTATCTTCCCTTTCCATACGAGACCAACTCCCACTTAGCTCTTTCCTACCTGTTGTTCTGTATTAAATAATGCATTTAGATAATAACCTTCACAACAGAAAGAGGGCATGATACATTCATTTGAATGCTAACAATAGCATGTTAACAATAAACATCTATTTTAGAGTAAGATTAAGTTTCTGCTAGAGTTTTTGCTCATGAGGACTAGAGTTGGTGTGGAGTTCTGAGAAATTAAAAATAAAGAGAAAGTTACATTCTACATGCCTTGTGATTTCTACCCCAAATATTCACAATTAAAGTGTCCCTATTATGCTTTTTCAGATATTGTCTTTCATGTAGTATGTAATATATTGTAGCTGTTTGTGAATATAAAAAGTCTGCAAAATTCAATTGATCAAAATGTAGATACATAGAGTTATCAGCCCCTTTTACACATGGTAAATTACAGATAAACAATCATGTGAGGAGATTTTCATTTTTGCCGGTAAATTGGTAAATTGGAAGTTGTAACATTGCCAGTAAATTACGGGTACATGCGCTGTGTGAACGGGGGATGAAGATAACCCGTATTTTGTGTACAAGTTCAGAACGCACTAATCTAAGCAGTGATTTGGGCCAATCAGAAGCCGTTGAAAGAGCAATGGCTCTGAGCCATAAAATTATGACAGAGATGAAGTGTTTACTCAGCACTGTTTACTGTTTGTCTTCAAATTGGAGTGATACCGAAACGAAATTACTTTTCAGTTTTGGAACTGATGTGTGGATGGTCTGTTACCGGAACGTTATTGCTTGTGAGAAAAACACATTTTTTAATTTACCGGAAAAGTCGTTTTGGCAATGTACCGGGATTGCTGTGTGAAAAGGGCTTTTGTCTCCCAAAAACAAATGAGTCGTCAGTAATTCCAGTCTTACTTCCTGCACAAACATACATAGGTTTGTAACAAATTTGCATAATGCCAGAAAGATGTCAAAATATCCAAATGTCAGATTGCAAAATGTCAAAAATGCTGTTTTCTGCGCTGTGAAAGCAAATGAACTTTGCATTGATGAGGACTCATGGCTCAAAATTGATAAAACCAACATCATAGTTAATGTTTATATCAATGCTGAGGAAGCCTCCAGAGCTGAAATTCAGACATGGTAATGGGCATTTAGTTTCTGATGCACTATAATTGGTAGACCAATCACAACAGACTGGCCATCTGACCAATCAGGGAAGCATTACCCAAAAGCAACTATGGTTGCCAGTTCCGTCGTTACCAAGATTGAACTTGTGACCATAGTTGGCTGACTATGTTTTTAGGAAACACACCCCAGAGCAGAGTAGGCTCCTTGGAAAGGAAAGGTTTAGAAAGACTAAATCCTTTATCGAACCATTTCAGAGACTGAGAAATGAGGTGATTCTGCAATGTACATTATAAGAAAAGTAAATTGTTTTTTGACCGTGAGTGCATGTAAACCTATTGTAAGAGACCTCCAAAACAAAATAGGAACTTTTTAAATAGCATAATAGGGACACTTTAAGATGTAAGGCTTACTACAATCATAACACAATAGTTTCAAGTTCAACAACTATATGACAAACACAACAACTACAGTATGTAATAGAAAATACTTCTTGTGTTTTTATTTTTATTTGCATTAAACATAGTCTCCACGGCTGCCCAGTCTGTTGTTTCTCAACATTTAATTCCACTTGTAGGCGACTCACATTTTGCCCTTGAAAAAAAAGCTCATCATCATTAGTGTAGAGCTGCATTTGCTCAACACACGCTTGCTCATTTGGTTCACTCAGAGCTAATGGTGCCTTTAGTGTCATGCCACTCAATCAAAGTCCTGGTCTCTAGGCCTCTCTTTCTACGTGGCATCACACATTTGTGCCAATGCCACTGAGCTGTAATTCGAATTGATTCTCTGAATGGTCATTTAGAAACTCAGCTAAGATCATTCTGACTGTAATATTTCTTAGAGCACATCACAGTTTTAATAGAGATCAATCGAATGGAGATCTAAAAGCAAACCTTAAATTTAAACTCACATGGGCACAAACATCTACAGAGCCAGTGTTGGCCAACTACTGAGGCAGCAAATAGGAATAAACCTAACTGACATTTAATTGGTGTTTATTTTGGAGGGAATCTCTGCTCTTTCTGCAAAGCCAATTGTGAAGGTGGCTGGTATTCTTTGTGTATGCGTAATGATGTCTAAGTCTTAAATCTGCTAAAGAGTTGTCAGAGATGTTTTGCATTCTGCTTCAGAAGTGAAAAAAAAAAAAAAAAACACTAAAAAAACACTGGAACCAAAGCAGCCAGCTCTAAGCTCAAAAATTGACCTTTTCTACCACAAATATTCTCAAATGGTGGTCTGTGAAATTTTCTTTGACTGTCAACTGTAATTCGAATAAAAGCTTGCATGTGTTTTGGCAGGCTACTTGATTCACTTTTGTGGGTGAAAAGATCATCATGGCTACTATAATTTAGGAGGCAGTGGAATGGGATGACAATTTCTGTGATTCTCCAAATGAAACAAAACAGAAGAGACCGCTGAATGTCCATATCTATGTTAAGAGATTAGCCTACTAATGAAAACTAATAAACTGCACTTATGTTTTCCACTGTTTATGTTTTAAAGCTTCAAGATATTGACTTTCATAGCTTTCAAATTATATATTTTTAAAATCAAATTGTGTTTTAAAGAGGGTTTTTAAATAAAACCATCAAACTCCAGTCCGGTGTATTGTTTATAGATTTTAACATCATCTATAACAGACAATTTCACTGTGCATGTTGCATAAACATGGTACATTTGTATACTTTGACTTTAAAATGTCCCTTACCAATGTAAAAATGTAAAGGGATACTCCACTTTTTTGGAAATAGGCTTATTTTACCACTCCCCCAGAGATAAACAGTTGAGTTTTACCGTTTTCGAATGCATTCAGCTGATTTTCTGATATTTAGAAGAATATCAGTAAACATACAGTTTCTGGTCTCATTGACTTCCATAGTATATTTTTTTCCTACTGTGGAAGTCAATGAGACCAGAAACTGTCTGGTTACTGATATTCTTCTAAATATCTGAAAACCAGCTGAATGGATTCGAAAACGGTAAAACCCAACTGTAAAATGAGCCTATTTCCAAAAAAAGTGGAGTATCCCTTTAAACCAATGCCCCCGGTCAGAGCATGTAAAAACACTTTCTTAACATACTGGACAGTGATCGGGTTGGAAGGCTGCTAAATCTAATTTTGCAGAAACATTTGTAAAGAATTTGGTTAAGATAATAACAATTAGTTATTTGCTGGGCTATCCAGCAAAGGTCTATTATTTATATTTTTACCAATCAAATTTTTATGGTACACCCAGTCCAGTGGATAATATTCCTGTTTGATCAAAAAACAATTTCAGTCCTGTGTTCAATTCCCTAACTCAATTCCCCATTCAATCAAGAAAAGAAACAAGTCTTTCAAAGTGCTCTGCACTGAAACTTTTTCTTCTTCCTGGATTTTAAATTTGAATCACAACAACTTTTATTGTGCAAAGTAAATCAGTTTTATGAGAAAGTGCAAATACATGTGACCTCCGACCATTTCTTTCAGAGGACTTCAAATCGCAAGAAGGCAAAATAAAACATTCGCACTAAAGCTGTCTAGATATATTTAGAGAATTGAAACATTTACCATTTAGCCAACATAGACTTTCATGCACATTTTACATCACATACTGTACTTTATATACACAAGCACACCGCCACGCACACAATGTATATTAAGCAGGTCCAGAGTATCCATCCATTGGAGAATAATGTACAGTAGGTATTCATTTGGTTACATTTTATTTTATGGTGACCTAATTAAATTGCACTTACTCAAATACTTAGAATTTAATTCAGGGCTATTTACTTGTAATTATGCATATTACTGCACATCATGTAAATTACATGTTTTGATATTCTATGCTCTGCACCAAAGACGTTTCATTTGACGCCTCTGAATTATTTATTTATGGATTTATTTGGATAATCTGCAAGCATGCACTCGTATGTAAACACAGACCCTAAATATTAAGATAATGATTCCCTATCAAGCTACATTTTGAATAAATGGGATTACCAATTAATTTATTTTAACTGTGGGAAAATGAAATAGATTACAGTGGCTCCGTGGGAACTAATTTATCTCGGTGAGAATGCAATACAATACAATCTCATTGAACAATTACTAGCAATGCTGTTTTGTTTTTTCATTATATCATTATGGATCTGACTTAATGGTTATGATACTATGCCACACAATAAACAGCAGAGGAAAGCAGTCTCTAAATCAGAACTCAAATAACTCATTATGAAGAACTTGACGACTTTAGTTAATGAACAGTTTAATGAACAATATTTTATTTATGGTTTTATTTTTAGCTTTACCTTTCAATTGTTGGCTTGTTTCACATGGACATTTTTATTTTTCCCTATTCAACATTTTATGTTCACTTTGTTTTCAATGGCCTGAAGCCACACACACACACACACACACACGCATATATACATACTGTATGTCTTAGCTCACTTGGCAACAAAACATTGTTGACCCACTCTGCTTTCATTGTAAAATGGTTTCTATATTGCTTTGAGGATATTTGTAGTTCAGAGGCACAAACTGCTAATGAAGTGGCAGAAGATAAAACCTGCAAACAGCACGGCTCATTAATTATGACACCGTCACGTGATCGCTCCTTCATGAATGAGAGGCACTATTCACTCACCAGAAGCGTGACTGATTAACACATGGACATTTATGCTGGAGGCTGACGTTACATCTTTATTTTCACATATTAGAGAAGATGCTGCAGTGCACAACGACGGCGGTGGAGATCTAAGCGATGCATAAACACTCGACTGCCTCCTCAGTATTTTCTAATTAAAGGCAGTGCAGGCTTTAGCAGAATGGAGCAATAAATCACCAGTTCTCAGGTGCATTGCCCGTAAGGTGGCATTTTACTGTCAGTTAAAATGACCGTACCTCCCCTCAATATTTCTGTGCAGAAATACCTCACCTCAAAGAGAGAGAGAGAGAGAGAGAGAGAGAGAGAGAGAGAGAGAGAGAGAGAGAGAGAGAGAGAGGTGAGAACAAAGCTCACTTCAAATACGCAAATTAAGCTCTGATGTACAACCTTTTATCAGTATCAGGGCACAGGACTCCTCTTGACCCTTTCAAGTACAAAACCGTGCCAAACAGCACCAGTTTAAATCATATTTACTTGCTAACACTTTAGAGTACTGAAACAGGAACAAATGTGTAATGTATTATTAAATCTCTATAACTATAACTAACAAGAAACTCTGATTTACGAATTAGTAATTATTAGTGCTTAGTCGAATGTGGTAGTTCATTATTAGCAAATCAAGAACTATTTTTCATAGCTCCCAGAAGACTACTGACATCTACTATATACATTTTCATAATTAACATGAATAATATATAATAGATCATGGTAACCCACTAATGACTTAAGTATTATCAAATTCTTTAGAATGACATTATTTGGATCAGAATTGTAAAAGGAAAAACATGAAAACTCTCTAGTAATGCACTGTTTGCACTGTATGTCCTTAAAGGGACACTATACTCATTTGCATTAAGCTTTCCATTGTTAGAAACCCAGTCATACTATTGAACGGTCATGCAACACTCTCTCATTTTCCCCTGAGACGAGAGAAATCCGCAATTTACCTTTTCACTTCCTCCCACAAACAAAATCATTATTTTACGTCATTGTAGGAGGAAGTGTGTGTGTGTGTGGGGGGGGGGGGGGGGGGGTGGGTGGGTTCTGTAAAGACATAGGGGCTTGGACCTAATGTGCTTGATTTCAACGGCAGAATTTTTAGGAAAATATGGACGAGACGGATGCATTATGGAGGATTGGGATTACATATAGTGTCAGCCAGTTTTTTTGGAAGCTAAGCTTGCAGGCTCTTGCTCAGTGGAGAAAGCTGAGTAGTAGGGGTTACCATCCCCTTTTTCTGTCGATGTCCAGGATTCAGCTTTTGCTTTCTGCCGTCACCATTCATTGTTTACATGCACAGCTTTTGTTTCAATCTAACTGAATTCATTCTGATTGGTGAATCAGAATGTAGTGTTTGCATGAACGCTAAACAAGTGATTGGCTGATGTGCGTTCTAACATTGCTAAAACAAAAACAAAAAAACGCTCCTCTGTGAGAGATTCGAGACCGGTGTGTCCCACAGGTGTCGCTCATCGGTAATCACACCACCGGCCTCGCGCTGTTCTCCCGCGGCCCTCAGTCGTCCTGCTCGCCACAGTAAACATAACGAATGGCAACATTTTGGGCGATCTCAAAACACATTTTCGGGCAGACTCATCACGGAGATTCACTAGTAGCTCCAAGTCTAGAAGTCTTGAAGTCTAGAAAGCTCCAAATCTTAAAATAATTTCACATTTCTTCTACATAAATGACCCATTTTAAATACACATTCATCTTTCCTAAGGTGAAGTATCCCTTTAATGTCTATGGTGGTTACGGCCTGCTGCTAAATACAAATGACTGTATGCTACCGAATATTTTTTTTTTTTAAGTTATCAGAGGGTTTTTCATTTCAGGGAACATTTACTACAATAATAGCATGCTTTTACTTATCTACATTTCAGAAAAAAAGAAAACTTGTAGTTTCAAGTTATTTCATTGTTAAGAATATGACGTATATTTCGTGAATGAGCATTATATTGATCGATTCTGCTCAATGAATCTCTGAATCCAATCTGAATCCAATCAAGAAGTTACAAAAAAAAGCCAAATGGATTTATCCTACAGAATGGATTTGTTAATGCTCCAACGATTGCAGTCGTCTTGGGCACAAAGCAGCGTACATGGTACAAACACCTATATGACTGTTGAGAAATATATAGTGTGCTTTTGCTTATTGCTTTTGTTGCATCTCATGCTAATCAGATGATTTCAAACACATAAACTTAAGTTCCTGGCTCTGCAGCATGAGAACAGAAGCATATGCCATATTTGGTTCCCCTACATGTTTAAAAGAGAAGTGTGCAAACACGGTTGAAAAATAAAGGTTGATGCTTTCAAACCGGTATCACTGCAGATAGTCCCACCCCAAACTCAATGATTCAGCCAATGTTACGGTGTATCACTCAAAGCCAGCAACAGTGTTACAGACTACTGCAAAATTAGCCTACAAATTAGACGTTTATAGTTTTCCCAGCACATTATGCTGAAGAGGTGTTCCAATTCTGAAAAATGACACACGTTATGCAAGCTTAAAAAGAATAAAGATGCAATCAGGTAGAACAAAAATACAACATAATGCACCTGAAGAATAAGGTGAAGACAGAACCTTGCAAAAGTTAGATTGCAAAGTGTTTTTTACTGTCACATAAATTAACTCTAATGGAAAGTTAATGAGATGCACAAGCAGAATGCATTAATAAAATCAATCTCTTTGTAATATAACAAAGGTCCCAGTAGGTGAAGGCATTAAACTGTTGCATCAGCCACACATGCTAATATCAAGGTTCTTAGATATTGATTTAGTTTAATGTCTTAAGAGATCATTAATGAATCACAAAAACACATTGGTTGATCTTGAGTCAACAAGATGCACAGTGCAACATTATTTGGAATCATGTTTTCTTATAACAGCGCCTTGTTGGCATTATTTTGACTTCTTGAGTCAATAATTACATGACTATGAGTCTAAATGGATTCTTGTTTTGATGCCTGACACCCACTATTGAAACAGTTGCCCAAGATACAGTATTGTCTCTTTATAAGAAAGAAAACTGATGTGGAATGTTCCCCACGTACACATTTCAATTCAACATAAAACAACTTTGCTGCTTTATTAATTTAACATATTTCTGAGTGAAACCGCATATTGAATGAGAAAAATAAATGGGGTGGGAATTGGGTATGTTCTTTATCTATTTTCTTGTTTTCCAGTAAAAAAAAAAAATATCTAAACATGCATAGAACAAGCTAATTTCATACATTTCCTGATTTAGAAATTATTAAAGTCCCCCTGCAGTGAAAATCAAGGTTTTAATGTTGTTTATATGTCCATGTGGTGTTTTAATATGCTTTAAAAAAAAAAAAAAAACATTTGCGAATCCATAAGTCAACACCATTATTTGAGTGTTTTTTTTTCTCTTTAAAACTGCAGTGAAGAGAGTCTCAAAATGGCACAAACCTTGTAACCAATCACGTCAACATGTGATCGTCAAGGAATGGATCTCTGAGCTAGTCTAAGTGTGGGCGGGGCTTATTTGCATATTCATAAAACAAACGTTTTTCTTTCTTTTCGGAATTACACGAACTTATGAATTGTTCATAAGACCCATAACCCGCAGCAAGAAAATGTGAAATTAATTTAAATTTTATGTTGACTTTAAGTCACGAGTTCTTTCAGACACTGAAATGCCAGTTTATTAATAGTTTGGAGGATGACTGTCTTGTAATACAATAGTATCTGCAGAATTGAAAAAATGACACTTTCTTAAAAATCTAATTTGCTCACAGTCACAGAACATACAATGTAATTCTATTGATAAGCAAGGATGAGGACACTTTATCTCTATTGTGCCTGGGAATGTTCTTATCTGCTCTGGGCTCTACACAGATGGCTATAAGGTGACTGGCATGAATACTAATAACTTACTACTTTTCATACTGCATAATGAGTAGGCTTGAGTGAAGTGTCTGAAGCTGATGTGAATCCAGTTGTTTTGCTCTAAAAGGCTTGTATGTTCCATTAGCAGAATGTCAGCTGATGATCTTATTCTCTACTTCTCTCACTGCATCCTCACGGTCTTGACATTTCTCAGGGTCGATAGAAGTGATTGAAGATAGTCAAAAATAAAGATACAAACCATTTATAAAAATATCAAATAAAAGGTTTTCTTATTTCTTATTTTCCTTCAATATCTTTTTTAATTATTATCTTCCCATCAGTATTTTCCATTTGACCTCGAAAAAGACTGAAGCCTGAAACTGTGAACAACCTTCGAGTAAGCATATGACAGACAGTCACTAATTGACAGAATTTCACTTAAGGCTAATTGTATGGATGATTCAGTGCTTCCAAAGTCTTGCATTTCATTCAGGAACTAACTCCTCATTAGATCAGGAGAGGGAGGCAGTGGCTTAAAAAAGCCACGACACTTAATAGACAAATGAAAGGGAGAAATACAATTTGATTTATTTAAAGCTAAGATGTGCCCCTCTCCACACTCCCTCTGAACACAAGTAGTCACACATTTAAATGCAATGTAAATCCTGTACACTAGGTCAGAATGCTCTCATAACCCATTATGGAGGCTTAAGCAAACCTAGATCAAAGCATGAATTTCACTCTCTGCATATTATCATTGCTCAGAAATGCTGAATATGATCCGAATCTGAAGCATACATCATTACAACTGAAGTTTACTTTATTTGTCAATTATTTTGAAAAATAACAAAAACATTGATATTCAGAATTAGTAAATACTTGCATGCGTCTCTGACTATTTTAGACTTACTCAATATATTCAGCACACAGACAATCCCAGAGGGATACTATACAATCTTTCATAGCACTTTCATAGCAGACTTAATGGACATCTCAGTTATGTTCAAAGTATTAATTGTATTAAAAGGACAAGCAATAGAGTTGAAAATGTTGACTTGAGGACAATGACCGTGGCTGTTCTTGTTTTTTAAGTTTAAGTTAAACCCAACATTACGTATAATGTCTGAAAGGCAACAGCAACAACATCAAGCTGACAGAATAAAACACAAAACAGTCAGAGATTCATTTTGTATGCTGCAAAGCACATATCCTTTTGACTGCTTTAACATTGCAGGACCAGTGGTCACTTCTTCTAAGTTCCTGAGCCAAAACAGATGTACAGTAATTGGGCAGGAGTTGTTTAAATGTCCAGTAATTAAATGTGAAGTGTGTAACCAGCTGGGATATTTGCTGACCTCTGTCGCTTTGACTCCGGCTAGTGATCACCACCCTGAATGTGCTATGAATTTAGGATTTGCACCTGCTCGAGTAATGAAGCAGATAGAAATCCTTTTGTTGAACCCATGGTCAAGCTTTACCAGAAAAGATTATTATGTAAATTAAAGGCCATTTTGAGGGGTAAAACTCATAACACATCTCAAATCCAACGTTGTATCTATGACATGTCAGCTTTATACAAAGGAAACACATATTGTGAAGTTAAATGCAGGTAGAAAACACCCAGAAGTGAGTAGTGTGATTCATTTGAGACAACCTATCATCTTTTCCCTTGCCTGTCTAATCTGAAGTGAATATCCTGTAAGGCAAGGAACCAACTTTTTTTTCCCCCTGGGTTGTTTTCACAATCTTACACTATCCAGTGGCCAATGGTCATACAAGCACAAAATCTCCAAGACTGCAGAAAAGGACTAGAATCTCTTTTTTGATAGCAATGGCTTGCTGCAGGGTAAAATAACTCGATTACAAAGTGGAAGTCTTTGCTGTGAATCTCCACAGTGCATTCAACACTCTTTCTGATGAAATTATTGTGGTAATTTTGATGGGTGGAAGCCAGAAACTACTTGAGAGAATCTAAACATGGAGCGGTGTGAGGTATATGCTCAACTGCTGAGAAGTGTGTGATGTTTCTTCTCTCCTGAGTCTCTAATAACTCTAAATCACAATTGTCAAATTCCACTCCTGAAGGGCCACTGTCCTGCAGAGAGAGGCTGAATCCGAAATCACCCCCTTTACCCTCAAATAGGGCACTATTTGTGGGGACAGCCATTTGTGGTGGTGTCCGAACCAATAGTGGAGTTTATTGAGTGCACTCATTCAATCTCACATTGCACCGCAATAACGAATGTACAGCTGTTGTGCACATAGCTGTCCAAATTCTCTGACTTGTTTTCATTCACTTCTTCAAGTGAACAGTATTAGTGGACTAATGTAGGGAATAGTGAATGGGAATACATAAATACATACATCATGTATACAAAATATCAATATTAGTGTGTTTAAAAGGTTAAATCCACCCAGTATATGTGAAAAATAAAACAGAAATTCAAAAACACGTCCCCTTCCTGGACTGCAGCTCTGGTGCTGGAAAAATCGCCCCAAGGACGGCGGGTCTCTGGAGCAGCGCAAATCACTGATATAAGATATAAATGTTTGACATAAACTGTAGCCAATCAGCGAGCTCAAATCTAGTCCGCTATGGGCCATTCTTGTAGTGCCCCAAGCAAGCGCGCGGCCTTGCCCACGGTCGTGCGCATCACTACTAAAGTCAGGACAAGTCTTATTTATGTACATGTGGAATATTTGCTTGAAAAATCACTCAAATTGTTGTGGGTAATAGTTTTGAATTTAATCAGCTAATTAAGTAATCACTAAGTATATTGTTTAATTCAATTTCAAATGGAAAGTTTATGCAATACGTTTGTTTTTGTGCAAGAATGCCTCAACCTTTTAATATTGGCATTAAATACTTTTTCACAGAGCACTGGTATCCTTAAATGTATTTGGGTGGTTATTAGTTATAATAAGAATTGTTAATTATATAGCCTTTCCAACACACTTCGTCGCTTTACAATATAGGTTAAGAAATAATAATAATAATAAAAAAATAAACCTCAACATCAAAGATGGCAGAAAGTAATATTCAGAGGTTACTTACAATAATCTCTCACAATATCCATAACAAGGAAGAGGCCTACATCAAAGCGTACAAAAATAAGCATGTCATAGTGGAACCTTTAAATATTGTGAGCTGAAGAGTAACATTCAGATTTTTGTAAGTGTTTTTAAGGTTTTTGATGGAGAGAAGGGTGGATGCTTGACGGATGTCTTGAGGAACAGCATGCCACAATGCTAAAAGACCTGAGTCCCATGGTTACTGGACTATTGAAAATGCCAAATATGATAAAGCCCCACCTAAGATATTTTTCACCAGCCGCCACTGATAACTAGACAGCAAGGCAGCTGTCTTTAGTTTCATACACAGTGCGGACAGGTGCACTCATCTCAGTCAGTTTGTATTTTTTTTATTTTTTTATTTTTCATGTGATAGTTTAACACACAGACCTGTTATTCAGTTGATACACAGACAGCCAGTGATCATTGTTTTCCACACACACACAACAAACAATGTCACTTTTATAATATGGTAAATGGCGCAACAGAATCCTAGATCAGAGTTTTTGACTTGTTTATGAAATGTATTACAAGGCCATTGCCGCCAATGGCGTGCAACTATGTGTCAGAGTTAATGCATGACATTGTGAATGTTTTGGCATTGACTCACTGGGGAACATCCTGCAGCTCACCCTAGAGCCTACCTCATCACCGTCAGCCTTTTTAGTTGCCATAACCACAGGGGCAGAACAATGCCTTATTATTTACAGTCACATCTAATCCACACTCCCTGCCACACTAAATTTTGCCTGATTTTGCCCAAGGGTGGTGGATTTTACTAAATTTTTTTTGATTCAATCAGTTTTGACACTACATTTTGAATCCCTTTAAGCAGGCTTAATTTTTATCTATAATGGATGTGTGCATGCATGCATAATATATGCCTGTTGAAAGGACAGCGTATGTCCCCTGCTCATTTCTATATATCTCAAAGTTTGCTCTACATTATTTGTGCAGCATCTGATGCTAGCTAAATTGTTATGAATTTTACATCAATGCCATGTATACGTGATAGCCCCGATACTGTAGATCAATTCTGATACTCTTTCAGTAAATTTGCAATGAACTTTCTGAATATTTGAGTCTGCAGTCTGCAGACAATTCAGTTCATCAGACATGGTTAAGTCAGAAATTATTCACAGTTTCCTTTCGAGGAAAACATCAAAAACAACACTATAAGGAATACCCTGCGTCAGTTTCTTGACAAATTGTGGGAGCTAGCAAGGGAAACTCACTGTTGTTCCTCAAGACCCGTTCAGTGGACATTGGATAACACTGGGAAAGTGTGCCCTAACCTGTAAAAGGGAAGGGAACGCTGCGGAAGCTAGCCACCTGATGAAGGCCTGGAATACATATGTACCAGCCCAGGGGGATAGTGAAACATATGGCAGTCCCTGAGGTAGTCCGAATCCAAGGAAAGTGGGAGCGTACTCAACAGGGATGACAGAACAAGTCTGTCAAGGGGAAAACATGGCTGAACTGCATGTGGCATTATGGGTCACCGAAGAGACCACTGGACAAAACACCCAGTCTACAGAACAACTCCTTTAGAGGTAGCAGACCTGGTGCCAGCGGTCCACCACGCCTGGCACCGAAGGGGTGATGGAGGAACTCACGAGGCTCACCAATGTAAGGCGCCAACTGAGCAAAAGACGCACGTATCCAGAGTGGCGTAGCAAGCCGCCACAACCTATTCCCTCGCACCACTGGCCGTAGCGAGTACTCGGGAGGAAACTGGTTCTACACATAGGCTATAGAATCTAGCAAACGTGTTTGGTGTCGCCCAGCCCACAGCTCTACAAATGTCTGTCAGCGAGGCGCCTTGAGCCAAACCCCAGGAAGCGGCAACATTTCTAGTAGAGTCAGCACGCAATCTGGGAGGGCAAGGCTCACCCGTAGCTTCATATGCTTGGATTATAGCATCCACTAACCAGTGAGCTAACCTCTGCTTGGAGACAGCCTTCTGCTGGCCCCCGTAACAGACAAGGAGCTGATCTGAGGTCCTGAAGCTTTGTGTTCTGTCAATGTAAACCCACAGGACGCGGACAGGACAGACCTCCTGGGGCAGCGCTTGCAGGTTCACTACCTGATCCATGAAGGGAGTGGTAGGAACCTTGGGCACATATACGAGCTGGGGTCTCAATATCACATGAGAAAGGCCCGGCCCGAACTCTAGGCACGATTCATAGACCAAAAAAGCCTGCAGATTCCCAACCTTCTTAAAAGAGGCCAATGCCAACAGGAGCGTTGTCTTAATGGACAGGCCACTGCCAGCAAAGGCTCAAAGGGAGGAATCTGAAGAGCTCTCAGTACCAGAGCTAGGTCCCAAGAGGGTACAGAGTGCAAAACACGAGGTGGATTTAACCTCAAGGAATGAGGTTTAAAAGAGGAATGAGGAATAGGAATCTGATGATCAGGTCGTGCTTCCCCACGGACTTACCTTCTACTACATCGTGATGTGCAGCTATTGCGGCAACATACACTTTGAGGGTGGAGGGAGAGCCTTCGCTCCAACCGATCTTATAGGAAGGAAAGCACGACTCTGATCGGGCAAGTTTGGGGGTCCTCCTGGCGAGAGCACACAGCTGCATCACGATAGACCGCTCCACTGGGCGGATTCCCTCATACTTGTGCGCCACCCCGCTGTCCAGGGTGGTGTGGAAGGAAGAGCAAGGTTGTCTCCGTCTGAACGCCAGGGGGGCCCGACATTCGCAGCCGCCCATTCGAGCCTAATCATCGCTGAATCATCGCCAGATGGCCGCTCTTCCTCCAATGCCACGATCGACATCACATCTGATCCTCAGGCAGTGCTCCGAAGAAAACAACCGGAACCGGGGAGGCTCTGGCCGCTCCACCGGAAGAAGCAGTTTGCATGCCAATTTCATTGGCTCATATTTAATTCTCTCGAAGGCAGTTGGCTCCCTACCGTGATCCCAATTCGTCAGGGAACTCCCAGATGACACGTTGGAGTTCCCAGGATGAAAGGGAACTTGAACTGACCAATAGTGCTATCGTAACCTACTATATTATCATAACCTACTATATTTCTTTAGCTAAGGCAACCCGAGAGGTTTAATTCGGTACCAAGAAAAATATGGCTGGAAGATACAAAAGTAGAGATACAATCTGACGCTTGATTATAAGTACTTACAGTTCAACTAACACAACTTGATGGAAACATACACAGGAATATATCATATACATTTTGGAATGACTTGTATTATGAGTTAAATAGAAAAAACTGTTTGTGTATGTATATTGGTGGTTCTCTCAGATGTCCATCCATGCCACCTGGCCTTCCTGTCATGGGAGGGGAATTGAGTTGATCAAGATCTTTTTTAAGGCTCAGGGAGGAGTTTGGAGGTGTTTCTGTTTAACCTCTGCCATGCCAGTAAAGTGACAATGGGGCAATTTGATCCATACTCATCCACACTAGGCCTGTGATTTACACAAATGAGTCCAATAGGTTAAAAGCTTTCTGAACCTTAGTATGAATAAGTCATTGTGATTTCTACAACAGCTAGGGGAGGCATTAGTCAGTGTTGCACAGTGGGATTTCTTCCCCATAGTGTCATCTTCGACAAAGAGTGAGTTCCCTTAAAAGGGAACGTCTCAGGTTACACCTGTAACCGTTGTTCCCTCAGAAGAGAATGAGACGCTGCGTCACATTGCCACACCTCCGAAATGCCTGAGAGCGGCTTGCTCCAGCCCATCAGAAGTTAACACTGTTGTGTTTCGGCTTGATTTTGTAAGCTTCTGTGTACATCATCACACGCTATGTCATGACATAGCACCAATCAGGATAGGTATAGTTTCACAGATGCTTCAGACGTTATCATGAAGATGCCTTCCCCGTAGTGTCATCTTCGATGCAGCATCTCGTTCCCCTCTCAGGGAACAAGTGTTACAGTCGTAACCAGGGACATTTTTGTCTGGTGTTTAAAACATCAGGTTGTTGCTTCCTTATTTTTTTCTTGAGTTGACATAAGTTGACATTAGGTTTCCATTATTAGCTGCATTGTTTCTTGAGTAATTTAATACACAGGAAAAGAGCCTTTGGAAAGCGAAGTTGTGTTAATAAAACTATACTTATTGAGTTTCAGGCGGTCAAATATAATTATGTCATGAAAGATCATTAAAATTTAATTTAGGAGACATTGGGAAAATTCATATTATTTCATGACTTTCTTCAGTCTATTAGCTCATCACATGCAGAAATATCAGAGACAGTTCCATTTTTACCCCAAAGCATCAGAAGAGAGCTCTAATCATGATGTGACTGACTCTTGACATAAATGTATTATGAAGACCCTCAAATTGAGCTGGATTTGGCACAAACAAGCTTTGGGCAACTGTCACTTAAAACATTTGCAAGCATAATTTTTGTCTTTTGTGGATGTCTTTAAAATAATCCTATTATGCTGTTTTAAAGGTTCCTGATTTTGGTTTGGATGTGTCCTACAATAGCTTTACATGCAGCCAAGGTCAAAAAACACTTACATTTTTGCAGAATCACCTATTTTCTCACAGTAATATAGAAATGTATGCCCCCTAAAATGCATGCTTATTGTAATTTGCAAAAGGGGTGTGAATCTACCCCATACAATTATACAGATTAACACAAGCTCATAAAAAACACAATAATGTTGCATAATGCACATCTTGCTTCAAACACCAGTTCCACAGTCCTGCCCTCTATTTATTTGCCCTGAAAGAGTCAGCCATTCTACAATCCATAATGACCCAAGGCCTCATAAACCACAGACAGAGGTCTGGAACCTCGACCAAACCTCCTCATGATGTCCAGTTAATTCCTTACTAATTTATGAATCGTATTATTGGCTGCAGACAGACCATACAGTATATTCCCTCACAAACTCATTCTCGGCCTGACCAGCTGTCTGAACTGGCCAAAGCATGTGACTCAATATTATTCTTAATTGAAAACTTTATGTCATGATTTTAAGATATGGTAAATGGTAAATGGACTGCATTTATATAGCGCTTTCACAGACCCAATGGCCACCAAAGCGCTTTACATTTGCATCACATTCACCCATTCATTCATTCATACAACAACAGCAGTGTCAGCCATGCAAGGAGTCATCCAGCTCGTCGGGAGCAGCCATCCAGAAGTCTTGCTCACGGACTCCTCAACACTTGGTCAGGTGGAACCAGGGATTGAACCACCAACCTTCTGGTTTGTAGACAACCTAAATGAACCACTGCACTGAGCCACTGCCGCCCTATATGTACGAGCTCTGTAGTTGAGAGAAGTATGAAGTGCAGTCTCATACACAAGCAAATATTAAAGGAATAAATCAACCAAAGATTATCATTACTTACCTTCATGTCTTTCCACGTCTTTCTTTCTTCCCTTTAAAATAAAAGGAGACATTTGGAATAATGTACAAGGTGCTCTTTTCCATACAATTTTTAATGCAGTGAATATGGTTTGCTAGCCTTGCGAGTTATCTTTAGGAAACGTGGAATTAGCTTTCACTGTTATGCTGATGATACTCAGCTGTATATTTCTTCAAAACCTAACGAAACTTACATAGCTGATATAAAAAATTGGATGACTAGTAATTCCCTACTTCTAAATTCTAAAAAAAAATGGAGATCCTAATTGGCTTTATGCAGAGCTGCACTACTTCCTGAACTTCAGCCAGCTCCTTTGTTTCCTGTCTGCCATTATTGGGTAAACTGATTAATTGTTGTTGTGACTACTGAGGTCAGGCTGGATTAATCAGTTTGTCCAATAATGGAAGACAGAAAACAAAGGACCTGGCTGAAGTTCAGGAAGAAGTGCAGCTGTGCATAAAGCCAATTGGACAAAAAACTTCTACACATAACAGCCAAGAATACTGTCTAACATTTGATGGCAGATCTGTTAAGTCTTCGTCGGCAGTTAGGATCCTGGGTGTGCTCTTTGATACCAATCTTTCATTTGAAAGTCACATGTCTAGTATCTGTAAAACCGCATTTTTCCATCTTAAAAATATATCTAAATTACGCCATATGCTCTCATTGACAAAAACGGAACAATTAGTTCATGCGTTAATGACATCAAGGCTAGATTATTGTAATGCTCTACTGGGTGGTTGCCCTGCACACTTAATAAACAAACTTCAAAATTTAAATTTTTAACATTAAAGTGCAAAGAGGAGTAAAAAATAGTTAATCAAAACTGAAAATGTTGTTGCATGCCACATTTTGGCTTCAAGTGTTTTTGTTTACTTTCGAAGTTAAACAGTGGTTATATCCCATCAGCATGTGGCCGCAACTAATCGTTAACCGTGTGAGACTGTCTCGTGACACACAAATGTGGCTCAACAGTTAGATTTATAGATAAACTCATCTTTCAGGCATTTGACCGACGGGGTTGACCCTTCAGTGCGAGAAATCAGGGGTGTGGCATGTGAGAGTGTGAGAGAGTTCCCGCTCTCCCGTACTCAAGTCATCTCTCACTGATGTCGCGCCGCTCATACATCATTGTTATTCACACACGACTATTATCACTAAAAAGTGACCAACATCATCTGATCTAAGTTTCTCTTGGATTTCTACCATAACAAATATGTATCAGAGACACACAATTAAAGCAGCCAGAGAAAAAGTAATGTTATAACTAAAGGCTCCAGAGCCCAATCAAAGGAAACACTGACCTCCATCATGGTGACACTTTATTATTTTACATTCATTTTATGTTTTTTGTATAGCAGCTGTTTTTTTTTACAGTTAAGGTGTTTGATCGTAATAATTCAGATAATAGATGTAAAATAACAGTGTTTTTTCTGTAAAACATTTTAGGAAAATTTCTGTAAAAGTTTTTTGCACTTAATTTAAATTAGGATATTTTACTTTTTTAATGTTTGTTTGTTTGGAAGCTGTAGCTGACAGTCATTGACCGTTTGAATATATATATATATATATATATATATATATATTTTTTTTTTTTTTACAGTGTAGGGAACCTGTTAATTTTATGGTGATTTCTGTCATTTTTAAACAGCCTCAGTCCTCAATTACCTATTCAAAATCCAACATATTCTTTAAATAGTTCACCTTTCTGTTCTACAGAAGAAAGATGTGTATGAGTCAGGAACAACATGAGAGTGAGTAAACCATGTCAGTATTTTTATTTTTGTATTGATACCAATCATTTTAACATCCACAGTCTGTGTTAAAACTGAACCTCACACTACATGTCCGGGTGTTTGTAGAATCGAGGAATGTATCATACTGGGAGGAGAACCAAGAACCCATGCATGTCACTTTGGTCCTCTGTTAAATCATCACCTAGTAAGATACTCTATTTGCTGCACTCTACAATCTCCTGCACCTGATTCAGGATGTCAGTCTTTATAAACTAACAGCCATCCAAAAAGAACAGAATCAGGGCTTTAGCAAAGCAGGCTACATCATATTAGCTTAGCACTTTGTTTGTTGGCTGAACTAAGCACAGTTATGATACACTGATGATGTGAAACACCTCAGTCCAGCCTTGGGCGTAAGTAGAAAAATGCTGAACGCATGGGTAATAATAGCACTGGCCTACAGGTTTTCTGGGTGAAGCAATAGATAGGATAACATTACTGAATAACACAAGCTAAATGAGCCTAGAGGTGATTTGTTGAATGTTCACCTCTAAGGGTCTATGGCAATATAGATCTCAGTTTTATGGGGCCTGATTTGCATTTTAATGGTCTGTATCAGGGTTGCAGTCGGCCTCCAGCTATTCTGTTATGGCCTAAGAATCTAATAAAATATGCAAAATGGTACACATCATAAAGCACGGTGCACATCACAGATGGACGTCATTGGATCGTACGTCATTATTTGAATTGAATCTTTACAATAGCAGAGAAAAAGGATTAATTATATTCAGAGTTTAAGCTGAACAAAGACAAGATTTCTGTGTGTTTTGTGAGGTGAATCCTGTGAAAATACTATTCAGTTATGCATCAGTACAATGTCTCAATGAAAGATAATTATTCAGTCATTGCTAATCCGGGAAAACCATGTGAGACTTGACTGAAGCTATAGTCTGACACCTGAGGCTTGGGGAAAAACAAATCTTTTCCTCTCTGTATTAGATAACACTTCTCCCTGTGAAATAATATCCAAACGTATGCGCCATGCAGTATGATACATACATTATGTGCACATTATGAATGTGCACAGACACACAGGGCACCCCCGCAGCCAATAAGCAATGGCCCCCTCACAGCCCTATGAGCCAATTATGTTATGGTTAAATGAGCCTATCTACAGTAGAATGATCTTACTCTGCAGAAGCTGCATCAAAATGAAAAATACCATGTGTTTAATGCAGCACAGAGGTGCATTAAAATGCTACCTAAAGAACTAAATTCTAGAAAGATGAAGATAAAATATTTTAGTACATAATAAAAAAATACAGACAAAAATATTTAAGACAAGTCCAAAATAACAAGCGTTAAGCATTACATCATCACTTTTGGGTGGAGCTACACCATATGTTTATTTTTATTTTTTTGGGTGGGCTCAAATCGTCTCAGATTTGCTGCTTATGCTCCGCTTATGAATGACGCTTTGGGGAATGCCTCAGCCATGACAGGTGTCGGAAATCACAATCAAATCACGTCAATCACATGGACCGGCGACAGCCAGTGAATCATTAATGGTCCTGTTCTTTGTGATCCCATGGTTCAATCTTTAGTTAGTGTGTAATGTTGTTAGAGTATACATAATATCTGTAAAATTTTATAGCTCAAAGTTCAATGCCAAGCAAGATATTTTATTTAAGAGAAGTAGCCTACATCGAACGGCCCGTTTGGACTACATCCCTCTACTTCCTTTTTTAATGACGTCAGTAGAACAGTTTTTTGACTAATGTCCGCCCACAGGGATGCTCCAATACGACAACTCTCGTCTCTCGTGCATCTTTTCATTCGATCTACTGTTTTTTGTTTTTTTTTATCTCTGGGCAACATCTCAACTTTGCGTTACAAGTGGCACTGCACAAAAGACCGATAAGGTATAAAGTTTTCATTCATAGAGAGGGGCTATGTTCACACATTCAAATAATGAGATTCTTATTGTGTACTAATAAGTGCTGTCAATGTTAACGCTTGCGATTGAGTTTGTCCAGTTTAACGTAAATTAACGCATCATCATCATTGTATTGTAACTATCCTCACATTAATAATAATAATAATTCACTACATTCATATAGAACGTTTCTCGGTATTCGCTTTACATAGAAGGGGGAATCTCGTCAACCACCACCAATTTGGTGAACTGCAAATGCTTTTTTTCTTTTTCTTTTTTTTTTTTGCATCTATGCGCGATTAGACTAAAGAGAACGCTCGGTATGTGAATGTCCTGATGCACACACTCATTCATTCTTTCCATTCCAATGAGGCACACACGACGCGCAGAAAGACGAGCAGCAGTATCGTGTGCCCAGACAGCGCGCCGAAATATTATCTTTCGACGCAGTGCTTTCTTGCAATTGGGTCGGTTCATGTTCACACCGTAAACGAACCGTACCAGAGTTCGTTTGGAACCGTACCGAGACCACCTCTTCAGCTGGGTCTCGGTTCGGTTGTTTGGTCCGCACCCGAGTTCGATTGCTGTATTCACACCTGCCCAAAAGGTCCGCACGAAGGGGGCAAACGAACTAGAGTTTGATTCAATCGAACCAAACAAGGCAGGTGTGAATACACCCTTAGAGACTGAGCACTAGCTCATAAAGCTCCGCCCCCTTGTGTCGGCAGCAGCAGCTTATTTGCATTTAAAGGGCACACACTAAAACAGCATGTTTTTCTGAGCCCCAAAAAGTGACAATTTAACCACGCTGTAAAAAATGATCAGTTGGGTATTTTGAGCTGAAAATACCCAACAGATCTTTACTTGGACCCTTTAATGTGAACGATTAACATGCAACCTGATGTTGGTGAATAAAAGCCTAAATTCAATCAGCTCATCATATAAAGCGATTGTGTCTCTTCAGAAAATTTGTTTTCATATGGATTCGTTTTACGTTCCCTTTATGAACTATTTGAAAAGTCAAAGTAGTTGTTTAACTGTCAATGAAGGGACAGAAATCTCTCAGATTCCATCAAAAAGATCTTTATTTGTCTTCTGAAGATTAACAAAGGTCTTATGGGTTTGGGTACCCCCACTCACATGGGGGTGAGTAAATGATGACATAATTTAAATTTTTGGTGAACCAACCGTTTAACTAGTTGCTTATTTGGATACATATTTTAGTACATTGGCTAATAATTATTAGTACTTATAAAGCACATATTAATGCATGACCATATTCTACATCCAACTTACTGTAATTACTACCTAACTAACAATTAATAAGAAGTAATTAGAAGTTTACTGAGTCAAAAGTGGGAATTGGACACTAATCTAAATTGTGACCAAAAATGGCTTTTGGTCATTTATAGTTCAGTGTATTTATCATCACGGTTCATTAACCCCTCTTTACATGACTGTTATTAGACTGAGCCCACGCTCAAAGTGAAGGATGGGATTTACGAAAAGGTCATATCGTTTACAAATTTTTCTAGGCACTGGTAAAGAGTGCAATTACCGTCATGAAGCACCGAAGAACTCGTGACTGTGGATCCACCATAATCTTCCACTGAGTTTAAGGGGTGCCGTTAATTCTGCACGGCGGAGGCCATTGCGTTGTCCTCAGCTTGGAGGTTGCTTTTTATTATCTTGGCGGGGTGGAGCGGCAGTGCGGCACAGAGGTGTTCAGCATTCAGCTCAGAGTTTCAGCCCGCAGAGGCTTCTGGAGAAATGTGAACGCCACTGTCACACTTGGCTGCGGTCCCGATATTCCTTTCTTTCCCTCTCCCTATCTCGCCATCTCTGGGCGGAATACAGAAGAAATCTGAAAAGTGGCCTCCATTTTCTGTTCGTGTGCTCTGGAGTCAGATAGCATTTGTAAGGAGTTAATTTAATATGTGTCTTCATGAGAAACCTTCAAATTAGAATAAAATAATGGTAAAAGTAATATCTAAACTAATATCAAATATAACTTTTTTAATGTTTAGTTAATTTGCCTTAGTTTGTTACAAGCCAAATAAATGTTTGCATAAGACACTTGCAAATTTTGTCCTTAAGATGTTTTTTGTTCTTAATGAATTGTCAAACATCAATTTTACCATTCTACGTGGCCAATGCACAGATCAAGCTTTTATTTCATAGTCAGAATGAGGAGACAGCTCTATAGGAAAGAAAGCCAGTTAGAGCTCAGAACATATTTGGTTCTCTCTGGTTTTTGATGGATTGCAGCTCTTTGTGTTCGGAAATCACATTGTTTTCTTGAAAATAAGCTGCTGACTGAAAAAAAGAGCCTAAAATAGAACCCAAAAGTGGGATGAAAGACTCTCAACGTCATAACGTGATATCATTTGGTAATCTTTTAAGAAACAGTGTTGAATGAATGAGGTCTGACTGTGATTTGGACCTGTCTGCACTGATCTTAATCACTAGGCTGGAAATCACCAGTCTTAGTCTCTTAAGGCTAATTCACATCGCAACCTTCCAATGTCGATAATCAGCAGATTGCGGTATATCATTTCTCAGACATTTTACGACCTGTCAAATGCTGATTGAGCATGTTCAGTCTGTAAAAACAAGCAGAGGGGTAACAAACTGATCCGATAAAACCTGATAAACAGTCTGTTGCTATTGGTATGTCTTTTTTTTTTTACTCAAAACGTTTTACATGTAAAGAAATTAAAACTTTTGATAAATTTTCAAAGGAATGCTAGTCGCTGCTTTCTTTGACATGCTCGCTTCATGGGGCACACCATATGATCAAATAGCAAGCTGAATACTTCTCATTTTATCTCAAAAATTATTTTGAAAAAAGTTCATTATGGCTGAGGCTGACTACTAGTATAAAAAGCTATATATATTTACAGTTAAATAATGTAAAAACCTGTAAATAAATCCCGGTGTGACCCTGCACAATAACTTTTGTATCAGTATTATATGGGTTTTATGTTTTATATTATTAAATTAATATTTACTTGTCATTTTTTTTATTGTGTATGTTACCATGATTGTGTTTTGTGTTTGTTTGCATGCACTATGTAAGTTTTGGTTCTACAGTTTTACCAATTTTTTTTGTTTGTTTTTGTTTGTGTGTGTGTGTGTGCGTGTGTGTGTGTGTGTGTGTGTGTGTTTGGCAGTGTGATTAAATTGCCCGTCAGATTTATTAACATTATCAGCTTATAAAATAGAATTTTTACTGTAAAAATAAATTCAGTCAATAAAATTTAAAATGTTATAAATGAAATAATAAAACGAATAAAAAAAATACTGATAGGCACGTTACAAAACATTAAAATGGAAAATTCTGAAATTATAAAAATAAAAGCTAATTTAAAAAATCAATAAAGACCCGATTTATAAGAATTATAAGAATTAATAAGACTTTTCTATAAATTATATAAAAACAACAAGGGTGTATTATAGTATACATCATTGTTTTTGCAAGCAACATATCGCAAATATTTCATTATGTTAGTGGAAGTGATGAACTCTTGAAAGTGTTAATTGGACATGTGTTTTCCATTTGCTGCCTTCCACAGCTTTAGATTGTCAGGTTGTGTTGTTAAATACCACATTTGTACATCATTTCTTGTGTATAATTTTCAATTGGCTGTTTCAAATTAGTGCCATAGCGTTTAATGAGCGTGCTACACTCTTTCAGCCATACTGAACTGACTGTACACTCATTCATGAAGAAGGGAAGATGGAATACCCCAACTTGACCTTCAGTACCCTTGTACACAATCCTCTCTGTGGCACAGCCACCCCGGGGTTCCATCTCAACAGCAGACGTGCAGTTTTCTAAAGGCTTTGCTCACACCACATGGTGCTTTTAAATCCATGAATCCTGACCTGCCTCTGCCCATTTGGAAAGAGTGATGTGATACAGGTGCATTTGCAGTCTGTATCAGCGCCTCAGCACCCGCGTAGAGAGCAGATTGCAGTCTCTTTGACACCATAGTATTGCTGCAGGCGGCATATGGCTGAAAAACAGCCCTAAACCAGCCACCGGAACATAAGCTGTGCTGTGTTATATCTGTACATGCCTGTAATGTTTTGACATTGTGATCACCAGTGATTTGAGTCGTGCAGCTTGATGTACAGTGTGTTGAACACAGTGAATCATGTAGCTGGGAAAGAGGGCATGAGAGCCATTGAAGCATATAGACAGAGGAAGAGTTTTTGTCAAAACAGTCTATTTGAATGTTTTTTTTTTCTAGATGGATTGATCTATACACATATTTTGTATACACACATCTATCTATAAAATATAATGAGGTAGTTGTATAATTATGTTGTTGTGATGAAGTCCACCCATACTGTAAGTAGCAGAGTCTGTAATAATGATATATTATTGCAATTTAAAATGTCGTTAAATTTATTTTACTGTAAAGCAGCATTATGTTACTTTTGAATTTTGCTCTCGGGGTCCCCCTACAGTTGGGAAACAGTATTGTCTTCTACTACTGTCGTAAAATCTGCCATGGTTACACTAGGGAATACACGCGTGCTGTTTGTTGACAAGCGATACCCCCAAACTCTGCAGAAGGAAGGAGTTCTCACATCTTGGGCAGACTCCAGTGTTGCGTGTGAAATGACTTCATCCCAGGTATATTGGCATATATTTCAGCATGTCATATGAATATAGTTTCATGGGTTTTATTTTTGTTGAAACGTCAAAAGATCGCGTAGCTCACGTTTACAAGCCAGCGTCTTTATAGTAACGTTAGCCAATTGGCTACTGTTTTACAAAATGGATATGCTAATTCAATTCAATGTTTGTTGGTAGATAATAGCCATATCGTCAATATTATAATATCAAGCTACCATAGATGAGTCTGCAAATTTGAAAAATCGATTTGCATTATAGCCTGAGGCAAGACACTTTCACCAGAAAAATAAATAACAAACATGACTATCAACCTGCAGACCAAGTTATCATGTATTATTTACTTGCAAGAATGTAGCCCCTGCCAAACTCAGTAATTAGTATACTTTCACGTCTCGAGCTGGCGCGAGCTGCCCGCCCCGGCTCTACGGGGATGTTTGAGTGTGTTAAGAGCCCTCAAAAGAAAGCAATGCAGTTTACATTGGATGCGGACACAACACATTACCAACAGTAAACTGATCGCGCGCTCTCTGTTGCTGACGCACTTCACATTTGCTAGGCGGGGGAAGATTGATGCACCGGACCGGAGGCATGACAACATACAGCGGTAAAGAAAAAAGACGCTCATTGGGCTCTCGTGTCGGAATTTGAGGAAGTGGGGGAAGTGATGTATGCCGTAAAGCAATTTTGTAGTTCTTTTTGTGCTCGGGTTCCTACCCGCACCTCGAAGTTACACAGTGCCAGTAAAAGCGATACAGACACTGTCAGGCTATGGCAGACCTGTCATTCAACCTATTGTAAGTTGATGTACCATCTCCAGGGTTTTGGAAAAATATTATAAAGGTTGAAAAATTACATCGTGCTGCTTTAAAATTAATTTCCAGCATCATTGCTCCAGGCTTCAGTCACATGATTCAGAAATGTTTTTTTGTGAATTTTCTTTTTAATGAATAGAAAACCACATATAGACCTAATTAAAACTAAACAAACACATAAAACGAAACAAACAAAAATTAGTGCACTTTTCAAATACTGTAATAACCTTAATAATAGCTCACATATAGTAGAGAGAGTCTCGCTGTCCGAGAGACTAATGAGACCCCTGCTCTGCCTCACTGTATTCACTGATAACACTTCACTCAAGTGTGAATCTCTCGCACTGTTTCACGCTGAATGCACACTACCTTAGTGCATATGGAACGTGTCCAAGAAGCAGCTGAGTGGAAATTGAAAGAGAAAAAGGTAAATGCCAATTACAGAGGCCTATAACTTAAAGGAGTTATGAAAGAGATTCATAATATTTCATATCAGAAAGGACTCCATTTATTTATACCACAGACTTGCATTGGAAGAACATGCAATTATCTAATAATACTTTATTTTAGGCTTACATATTCATCTTTAGATATAATCACTACATTCTTAACAACACAACCTACACTCTTAAAAATAAAGGTTGCAAAATGTATATTTATTTATTCATTTTTTATCTCACAGCGATGCCAAAGAAGAATAAATTTGAGTTCCCCAAAGAACAAAGCCACTTTCCGGCGTTGGGCGAACGGTTCCAAGAATGGTAAGGAATGGTTACAGACATATTTCCACTTGATTACAAACCGTTCTCAGCCTGGGATTCTCAGCACGTTTGCTGAACTGTGCTGGTAGTATGCATGTAGTGACATCACAACATATAAATCATCACTTGTCCTATCAATTTCTTTGTAGCTGCATGGCTAAGGACACTTGTGAGTGATGTAAACACAAATTATTACAATTAAAACCCACTGTGGAAAAGTGAAACTTTTCCACTCTGTTCAAACGCTGCTGCTCATGTTGCCAGAAAGCATTAAATGTTATGAAATTGAAGGACTTTTGCTCACTTTTCAGTCTGAACACCCAGCAAGGCAGCTCACAAGGTTTAGGTGCAGAGTCAATTTGAGTCTCTCCTATCAGTTCAAGTATCCACAAGATAAACAACACAGTGCAACCATTTATAAATGCAGTCATTTACAGGTGGAACATATGCAATAAGAAGCTGTCTGATAAGACATATATACCTATGTAGTGCTCCCTTCTTCATTTTTCTTGTCTGCGGTACCACAAGGAGAAATTATTTATATCTGTTTTGTTTTTCTCCCACCATCTAACTCCCACATAACGTATATGCTTTCAAAGTGGGAGCTGTTTGAAAAGGATGAGTCGAGGTCCCGGTACAACTCCATCCATTCTTTAAAGCAGACTATTTTTCATTCATGTGACAGGCCAATGCACAGCACAGTCTCTCTCCATCCCCTGCTGTTTGCCCTGGTGAACTCTCACCACATCACTGATCACTACGCCGCACATGATATCTTCTCATGACGCTGTCAATCTGACCGTTCCACTCCTTCCAAAAACCGCTAGTTTCTTTTGAATTATGTATGTAGAGCAACACAGGAAAATGGACTGGAAAGGGTATGTGTGAAGGACTAACATAGATCTATTATATTTTATATACTCTGTACTTTTCTGTAATTTACACTGGAGTTCGCTGTGATTACAATAGGGTTTTAGAAACTAATTTGGAAGATCTGCTTTAAAACAGATTTAGGTTAGAAGAAACATTACATTATTCATCTTTACTTCCAAAGTATGTCTCCATGCACTCTCCATCCATGAAAACCATAAGGTGTGAGAGGAGATGACCATGAAACATCTGTGAGGTTCTGGCTTTGAGCCACTATTGATCAAGCAGAACAAAAACGCTTGATCTGAACATGAATGTTGAAATAATAACGAATGTGAAATAATGCAAGAGCCAGTTTTGCATTTACATTCATGAAGTTGTCCGAAGCGATTTTCATTGGAGTTACAGCGGATTGGTACATTTATCTTCCTTGGATGAATACATGTGGTTTTAAAGCAAACTCACCTTTTTCTTCTTCTTCCCAGTAGAATTTCTGTCTTTTAACCTAATTATTCTCAGTGGCACTTTCTTAGCAGGTGCATGAAAAAAAGTTCAGATTTTATATATTATATTTTATTATATTTCAAAATACATATGATTAAAAAAAATGTATAGCTAATTCAGATAAGTTTTAATTTTAAACTTATATTTAGGCCATATTTGAATTATATTTTGGCCAGGAAAAAAACAAAACAAAAAAAAACACTGGCCATAAGGCAATTTTGTCATTTTAATGTTGCTTGCAAATTTGTTAGCAAAATATTTGCAATATTTTGTCAGAATGCATGCATATTTTGAATGGCGGTCAATAGAGAGCCAGTCATTTCAAATACTTTTGTTTGAGTATGTGACTTGAGTTAATTTAATAAGAAAATGAAAACAAAATAGCCTGTTCCCATTTATCCAGAAAGACTCCTTCTCTTTCATATATACCCAATTACAGATAAATATCGACCTCAGTCCGCCAATCTACACACAGAGAGAATCACAGGCATGCTCTGAACACAATTTCTTTGATAGCATTCATTGGAAGTCCTCTTGGGACACTATCCTCTATTGGTCATGCCTAAATTAAAATCCTTCCATCCTTCCGTCCTTCCATTCCCATACATCAGATAGCTGCCCATTCTCATTCATTTCAAGAGCAACTGATAAGTCAAGGGTAAACATGTTTATGCAGAGGGAGAATTAATTTAAAAGTGAGTTGACTGTAGTTACAGCTCAGTGAATTTAATGAGTGTTTATACCATCTAATGGAATGGAGAGTGTGAATTGAATACTGAGCATTTTAGTAAATAAACAAAAAACAAAACAAAAAAAAAAACATCTGTGTCTAACCCTGGATAATAAGACTTTGAGTTCAGCTCCAGCACTGAATGCTGTATAGCTTCAGATCTTCTATACACTGAATTTTGTGTGGGTCCTATCTATAATCGTCTCCATTTCTATTATCATTAATATGCCATTAGCTTATATTAGGCAAATGCATTATCTGTGGGATACAGTTAAATGAACTATGAGTTTTACCTCCAGCACTTGCTCGTTTTAACAGGAAATGCTTCAATAACCCTTCATTTTCCTTATCATTCTAGGCTTTTTTTTTTTTCTTTATTACACAAATATAGAAGATTACTCAGAGGTTACTCAGAGGAGGCTTTTTAATTTCACACACTGCTTTTGATTGGAACTAGAATAAATTCCAGTATCTGGGTTTAACATGTTTCATAAATATTACCAAGCGTTTGAGACTGTTTGGCTGCTTACCAATAACACACACAACAATGGAGGAGCACAGACTGCATTTTAACAAACTGTCTAGCATTGGACTGACTTCTCTTTCATTTTGAGGTCAGATTTTATGCTCTCTCTCTCTCTCTCTCTCTCTCTCTCTCTCTCTCTCTCTCTCTCTCTCTCTGTCTCTCTCTCTCTCTCTCTCTCTCTCTCTCTCTCCCACTCAATATCTCCCTAGCTCTATAATTTACACAGTAATATCAGTGTGCAGTCATTAATCATAATTGTAAGTCCTCCCACTCATAAAGAGATGAATGGCATTATACAGAATACTTATCAAATTTAATGTCGTTAGAATTGAGATGCCACCAGAAACTTTTCATACTGCTATAAATGTATGCTGTTTTTTTTTTTTTTTTTTTTTTGATGTGGTGTGGTGTGTAGTCAAATATTTTTGTAAATTTACCTCTAAACTGCATTTGTATACAAAAACTTTGTTTGGAAAAATAACAAAATGGCCATTGTCACATAATAAAGACCTGAATGAGAGAGAACACATAGAACATTGATACAATCAAGATTGGCTTGGCTTTTCGGAGATGGCGAGAAGAGAACTGTGGGATTTGAAGTTTTGTACAAGCAATGCTTACAAGATAGCGTTTTTATTTTATTGAACAGATAAATTGCATATGTAGCTCTTTAATAGAGTTTATTGTAATGCATTATTCATTGTGAAGGGTCATATTTCATTATGGTTGTAGCGTTGTGCTGGAATCTATTTTCAAGAATGTACCATGTCTATTAATAAGTAAAGCTACTGTAACGTCTTCAGCTAGTCAGCTTGAGATCTTTTCCATCTAAACTGGTTATATCTCTCTTAAGCCAAGTAGTGTGTTTTCTTGCTATCATCCATGTATTTAATACATTTAATATCCATGTAATCAATTAATTTATTTGATTAGTAGTCATGTACTGAGGATATAAGCAGGATACAGTAGAACCAGTCAGTCATAATTGCAAAATAACCCCATCACGTCCTAGTGTTCCCTGTTGTGTGTCTAAGCTGCCCTGTGTTGTCCCTTGTGTTTCCATAGTTTGTGTTTCTTATTACTAATAAGACTCATAATCTGTTATGCTTCTCTTGTGCTTCTGTTCACTTTTAAAGTGAAACAGGACAAAAAGGAAAACAGCACGGGACAAGGAAATATTCCTCAATATTATTTGCCCACCAGAAGAAAGTCACAGCAAGCCCTTATCTTATTCACATTAAGTATGATTGGAACTGTTAAGTAAATTTCATTGGCATTGCCTTTCAGTGACCTACTAAGACATCAGATGATGTTAGGCTCTGCTTAAATCATTTGTCTCACACACCAAGGCTGGAAAGAACTAAACCTTGCAGGATTAATGCATTGCACCCATATGCAATGATAGAGTTTTGACTCGTACATGAAGGAATTTGACAGCTCTTATTTCCTGCATGTGGTGACAGCATATGGATTGCATGAAAGCCGGCTCCGCTTGGGTAAAATCTCATTCGGTCTTTTATTAACGCCATCTTAAGGATAACTCATCGGTTATTTGGAGGTTGAGAGCAGGCTTGTTGATATTTGAATAATCTAAAGTGAAGCAGAGTTCAGTCACATGGTGTAGAGGGTATAATCAGGACATTAGTGAGCTGTAAGTTAGGATCTCCAGTGCTTGGAGTCATCAATCACAAGGCTGTGAAGTGGTGACAGTGATATATGCTTCTATTATTTTGTTCCTCTTTCTTGGCCTTTAAGTCAGAAAAGTTGGGCTAAGCTCACAACTCACAACTTGGTGTTTCCCATTAACAGATCTACAGCTGTACTGTGTTATCTATGCATGATTTTTGCCGCAGATAAAAGCAGTCTGGACCGTTCAAAACATCTACGACATCTTCCTACAAATTGCACTTTTTAAGGAATTTAATGGTAATTAAATTGTCTTGTTAAAAAAAAAAAACACACACACAGACACATTTAAGAGTCACTATGGTATGCCAAAAATAATGAACTATAATGATTTCTATTCAGAAATGTCAGAGTTCAATTTGACAAATAGAATAAATTAAAAACATTTAAAAAACAATTGCCTGCGTATGTGGTACATGAATAAATGGATACTGTATTGTTCCAAATATAAGACAATGTTTGTTTTTTCTTAATAATAATACATCTGCAACAATTGGTGGTGCCAAATACGCATAAAAAGAGTGTGCCCAGAAATACAGTTTGTCAGAGTGCAATGTTGGAAGATAGCGATAAAAAAAAGACAGACAAGTGCTTATTATCTCATGTTTGTGTGCCTTGGAGACCAAATTTACGCGACCAGTGTACGCGTCTATCGCGTCTAGTTAGGTGCTTGAACATTTTGAACCCATTTGCGTGTCTGTGTTACTCGCGAATTAAAAAAAAAAATGTTTCCATTATGTCTGAAATAAAATATTGATGCTCTTTTCAATTTTTATATTTTCAGGTCAAACCGTTCTTGTCTGTCAGTCATATAATGGAGGTTTATGGGGTCCACCCTGGGTCCACCTCAAAGAGCATGCACAGAGAAGTCCAAATTAAACATGATTTAATGACTCATAAATGTAAGTACACACTGATGGCCTAAGACACGAAACGAGCGGTTTGTGTGAGAAAACGAACAATATTTATATCGGTTTTACCTCTTGTTACCACAGCCACGTCCAAGTGATCTGAAGGCATGGGCGCTCCTATCTGCACAAGCGCCGGAAAGCGCCGGAAGTGATCTTTTGAGCAGTATCGAAATCATCTTCCATTGCAATTTCCTGTATATCTAAATTATGTTTGGATCTTCACAGTGAAGGGTAACACTTCTGAAATCTCTGTGGAAATGAGTGACGTACACGCGCGAGAGATCACTTCCGGGGCATCAGTCCACACTTTGTAGCCCCATTCTGGCCAGGCCGTGTTTGGTTCTCTCCTCCTTCTGTCACAGGCTGGGTGCATGATCTTTCATCCCTGCTGGGGATCAAGTCCTGAACTCTGTCTTGTCTCTCAACTGAGGTTGTTTAAACAGTCCTTAATTCTACAGCTCACTCCATTAGGAAACTGTATGCCTTGAAGTGGAGAGATTTCAGAGATTTAAGTGTTTTTCTAGGATAGATTTTCTGCAGAGCTGTCCCCTTCCACCTTAAAGGTGCCAGCCATAGCTGCATACCTCTCACCTTTGGGTGGTGAGTCATTGGGGAGAAAGCTGTTGGTGTTTTGTTTCTTACGTGGTGCTTTGAGGCTGGGGCCTGCAAGCCATGCAAGGATTTCAGCTTGGGATTTGGCCATCATGTTGCAAGGCCTGGCTATATATAGGGTTGGGTATCGAGAATCGAGTATCGATTGGAACCGAGACTAACTTTTCGTTTTTCCCGGAATCGTTCAAAAGTTAAAATTTCGATTCCTAGTTTCGATATTCACAGTCCGCCGAGCGGAAGAAGAAATCGCTGAACAACACCAACGAAGAAGCGTCTACCGGAAGTGCTGGCATGACCACGCGAGTCGAACATGAGTACCTTACGTCGGCGATCCAAAGTGTGGCTTCACTTTTCTAAAAATAACAAAATCTCGGCAAAATGCAAAATTTGTGACAAAAAGGAGTATTTTTACAGAAGGAGTATTTCCTTCAGAAAGGCCGTTGGTTAGCAAGGTTAGCTAAACTTTTTTGACCCTGCCTCTTAAAAGAATCGGAATCGAGAATCGTTAGGAACCGGAATCGAAACAAGGAATCGCAATCGAAATCAGAATCGTTCAAATTCAAACGATACCCAACCCTAGCTATATATGGTGCCCTTTGAACCTACTGAGTCTTTTGCAGTAAAGTTTTTGTTACTCTTTCCAGCTGGCTATTGAGTCTCTTAAGAGAGTCGAAGATCTTCAGGCTCTGTTGGTTTCCCCTTCATGATTAGAGTTTGCTCCTGGTATAGTGCTTTTCTTCAACCGAGATCAAGTTACGTGCTAAAAGTTCCCACGAATTTGGCACAACATATAATATTGCAGGCCTTTTGCCCTCCCTTTCAGATGGCAGACACGGAGAAGCTAATGTTGCTGTGTCCACTCAGAGAACCAGATAAATATGTCCCCAGTGCTGCAGATGGAAAAGGACAAATACTCTTAATATTTCGACCTAATTTGTTTTGTAATGCTCCCGAATCGCACTGTTCCTTCGTTGGCCAAAGGAGAACTGCAAATAAAACTTTTTTTTATTTTTTTATTTTTTCCTCCATTCAGTCACCTGATGGAGTTTTGGTTCCTTGCCACTGTTGCCTTGGCTTTTGGCTTGCTTAGTTGGGGAAATTTAATATTCAACAATATTATTGATCTGTATTGTATTATTTTCATGTTATCACTGTGAAGCTGCTTTGATACAATCTGTATTGTAAAAAGCGTTATATAAATTAGAGTTGTGACGTTCGCGAACGAACCGATTCTTTTGAACGGCTCACAAACATGAACGATGGGAGCCGAGTCGCGGATGGAGGGGAGCCGTTCTTTCTGTCGTTCTTTTTTTCCCATGCGTGTTTTACGCAGATGCACACAAATTAGCTCCTCAGTTAAAGGGGAAGGGGTGCACCCAGCACAGGGGTGATAGTTGTGATAGTTGTGCACGCGCGTGCATCTTTTACTCTTATGTTATCTTTTATAACCCTGCGTGCCTATGTCATTGGGTAGGAGCGGAGCCAAAACTTGCGCACGCTGCCATCACAAGGTTACTCCAGTTTAAAAAAGCCATAAAGTAAGGAACTGCTTGTATTTATTTACATTGCATTTTGTGTTCATGTTCATGTTATTGTATCTACAGTATATATTTACAACTTTAAATATTTTTTGTTTTTATCAAAATGTTCTTGTGGTATTGTATGAATAACATAAGTCAACAGCTTTACACACACACACACACTTTGTACTAAAGGTAAATCCAAAATAGTGATGTCACTTTCTAAGCAGAGAGATGTTGTGCAACCTTATGGAATATAGTCCACACATGACAAATGAGGTAATAATCAATATTTCAGAATAATTCAAACTCTGATATTGATGTGTGACATCTGAGTTTGAATTATTTGACTACAAATCTCACCTCATCATTCCTCCCAGTGATTATACTATATATTTAAAAAGAGCCAAAAGAGCCATTCTTTTGAACGGCTCTTTGAAAGGAACGGATCGCCAAGATCCGGATCCCCTCAAAGAGCCATAAATCCCATCACTAATATAAATAAAGGTGAGTTGACTTTCAATTGAATGATTGAATTGATTGGCTACATTGTGATCTTGTTGTACACTGAAGAAGGCACACGCCGAAACGCATCTCTGCAAATTAAAATAAAAATTACATTTGCATAGTGTGGCCTCTCTCCTATTTTTTGACTACTAATCTTGTAGTATGACTCTCAGCACTTTATACATTGAGTGAAGCCTGCTCCTATCCTCACTTACTAGATTTGTGCTCGCCATGATTCACACTAGGACAGGCCCTACTCAGTATGGTGTAGTGGGTATATTGTTCTCATAGCGTCAACATTTGAACCAGTGTGGACATTTCTTGAAAGCAACATCTCTGTTACGACTTGTAACCCTGGTTCCCTAAAAAAAAAAACACGTCTCCATACTTCCTACATGCCTGTGATGGACTTGCTTTGGCCAATCAGAAGCTGATATTGTTTGGTCTTAGCTTCCTGGTCATGACGTCAAATGCTACAGTATGTGCTTCAAGACGCAATCACAGATGGCTTGAACAAACGCATATACCATTGATTAACAAGTTTTTACTTCCAGAAACCAAGTGTTGCACTATGGCAGATAGCAGGAATATCAAGGACCTGTTTGAGCACAGTCATTATTTTCACAATTCCATTTGATGTGAGTGGCACAAAAAATGACACACTTCAGCTTTAATCAGGTCAAATGCATACAAGCGTTGCATCATTGAATCATTGTTCTTAAGCTTCATGCATCTCTTTCTTGTAGGATGGAGGTAATAAGATTCATAACAACAGCAGCGGGGTAAGTGAGAGCTGCCATGAATCGCAGCACTGACAGGATATAAAGTGATGTCTTTGTGAATGTGGGGCCAAGACTTCCCTGAAAGTGAGGCAAATCAAATCTGGGAAATAGCTTCCAGGAGCTGTTTAAAGGTGACAGTGGAGGCACTTTCCTCTTCTCACCAGCACCCTGGAGCACTAGGTTTTTTTTTTTTATTATTATTATTTTATTCCCCCTGCTGCTCCAGGACTCACACAATGATTAATTTCTTTTCTCAAAAGCACAATCTTCTGACATTTACTCAAGGATTCATCGGCTTATGCGAGTCCATTCTGAAGGCCAACTATTCCAAAAACTCTCTCCTGATTTTATGTGATATGTAATATTTAGATTTTCAGGCAAATTAGCTATGCAAATACATGCACTCAGAAGCTTTTTTGATATTTTAATACCATTGCTGTGACATGTAAAGAAGAATAATTAGTGACAAGATTGCTTATTCGTCATTATATAATATTGTGGTGGCACCATCAGTCATTTTTCTATAGAAATGGCATGTGGCAGACCAAATGAAAAGCAATGACCTTCTTAAGTAATTACTGTAGTTCTCACATAAAGCTTTAATCAAAGGACATGACAAATTACAGTCACTTTTTTCCCATTAACATCTCCCATGCTCAGTGAAATAACTCATTTTATATATCATTTAGCTCTGGGATCATTGCAAAACATTTATTAAAATGTATTATTCGTGATTTATTTTGCACACTCAAACAGATAAGAACATTAATGATATAAAAAATAATAATTATAAACTTATCATAAAACTTAACAAGTAATTCAAATCCTTAAACATAATACACTTTGGGATACTACCATAATAAATAACAAATGGGGGTGTAATGGTGGAAATCAACAGGAACATCCAAGGCACTATCTTTAGAAAAGTTAAAAAGCCTTTATTTCTATGGCTTGGTCATAATCAACACCACTAAAACACTCCGACGCGAATGGTGCATGGTACAGATGTCATGGCTCAGTGCATACAGTCAAACAACGAAAACAGTCAGTCACAGGCGATCCACACTCTAATCCAGAAGGGGGCATGCACAGTAATGCAACACTGTTTGCTAACCACCACAAAACTACCTCAGGGGGGACTAAATGCCACTATTTGGAACAAACTGTAAACTGTAATTCGCACAACTGTCTGTTCAAAGTAAATGAGAAACCTAGCATTGTGGATTTGTTGCTTTTTCCTGTTGTACCGAACTTATGTTGAACCGTGACCGTAAAACAGAGGTACAGTATGTACGAAACCCTGACTTTTGTGTACCATTATTACACCCCTAACAGAGTCGGTGCTAGAGCAGATCTACTGGAGGGGCATTGGGAAATATTTTGACACAAAAAAACCCCACACATTTTATTATTATTAATAATAATAATTATTTGCGAATTTCCCCATCACTTTGTGCCAGGGTCGACATTGTCCCCAGCACTTTTAAACATCCCGTGGCACGGGATATACCAATACAAATAAATAAAACATATCCAGTTAATCAAAATCAGAGAAAAAAAAATGTCTATTGTGTGTAGTAAATGTTATTTAGGGGATGCAGAGACCCGCACGCTGTTACAATCATGTAGTTTTTGCCCTGCGCCCCTTTGGGCTCATGTAGACGCGTCGAGTTTAAACAAGGCTTTATACTTTAACCAGCACAGCCCAGTAACAGGTCATATTTAACCTGTTAAAAAATATATAGTTGCACAGTTTCATTCTTCTCCCTCGCTGTATTATGGGTTTGCTGTGAGGAGAAATGTGCTGGTTAGGTTTGTGAGACAATCAGCTGATTACTATTATTATATTATATATTAGACCCTTGATCCTCACCTGACTGTGACTTTCTAAACTTTATCCATGATGTGTTTATAATGGACTGGTACAGAAACAGTGACAATACACACTCTTGGCTTACTCTGGCTATTCTTTGCTGTCTCACTCGATGATATGTTTGTCCCGTTTTAGCCACCGTAGGTTTTCCGGAAGGGAGGGGTGAGCAGTAGGCTGAGCCCTTAATGCAACTCGCAACCACTAGATGTCGCTAAAAAATACACACTGCACCTTTAACTGTTATAGTTAACTGATGTTAACAAAAGAAACCAATCTTATTGTAAAGTGTTACTATTTCTTCCCCTCACTGCATATCCGTTTGACTCCGAAGAACATCAAATTATGAGCTTTTGGGATAGTCTGGGGCAAGACTCAGACACCAGACTCTGGGGTGTTGTTCAAAGGTAAAGCTTTTGTATGTTAAGGTCATTTGTCATTCACCTCATCTTTCTGGAGGAGATGCAGAAAAACCCACTGAGAGAGCGATACTGCACAATAAGACCTTAGATACTGTAGTAATAAAAAACTTTTATTATTATTATTATTATTATTATTATTATTTATTTGTTTATTTCGAGCAATATGTAGTTACACATGACAAGGCAATATGCAGCATTTTGGTTAATCTGTACAAGCCTTTAAATTCATAATATTTCCATCGATTTTAACAAAACCTAAATCTATTGCTCGAAACGGAGTGGATAGAAGTCAAACTTATTTGAACCCACCCCGGTTACCAAAAACAGGAAAAACAAAACAATAATAGTTACTTCCTTACACATTATCATAACACTCAATAACAATTCTGAATATAAGTACATATATGAAAACATGAGAAGGGAAAGAAGGGAAACCCTTTCTCCCTCATCAAAGGCAAAACAATACTAAAACAAAACAAAACATATCCTAAATACACACCATATATGATCATGAACTCAGGTAACAATTATAATAATACCAACAATGGTAATCAATTACCTACAAGGTAAAATAAAACAGAGTATAAACACATACATCTAAGAAAATACCAACAATGGTAATCAGAATACCTACAGGGTAATATTAACAAAATACAATGAACTTGTATTGATCTGAGGTCCATCCTTCATAAAGACATATCTAGAAACCTTTACAAGACACGTGAGATGTGACCTTCAAATTATTGAAAATGTTATCCTTGTTTTGTTGCCATTACTTGAACACCAATTGCAGCAATACACTCTAATAAACATGGATGTTTTTGGATGTCAAGATATAATGGCTCGACACTTCAAGTACTGAATGTTTTACTGCAAGTGTTTGGAGAACCGCATCTCATAATGAAAAAGCATTGTCGAGCTTCTCCGATTCAATTTACTGTCTCCGCTAACAGGTTCAGTCTCACAGTTGTGCCATTTGAAACTTCCTTTCAGCTGTGGGTGAAAATGAGGCGCACGGAACATTAAGCTACACCTCACTCAGCCGAATCCTGTTCCCAGAACATGCTGAGGAGTCGCACAACTGCCTAATCATCTCCTCCCAAACTGTGGCCTTGCCGGATGGCTTTGCAGCTGCGAGAGTCATTACATCCTGTCCTTATCACAAGTACAGCACTTTACATTTGATTGCGCTTTACATGAAAATGCATTACATCCATCTTTCTATTCTAACGCTATGGATTCTTTTGTGGTTGGGGCCTTTTACAGGTCCTGTGATTTGAAGATGAGTGTTAGGACTTGGTGTAATATGACAAAGCTGCTACACCAGCATTTTTTTAAAACTGTGGAGGGGGTAATCTGCCACCATGTCTACATTAGTGAGGTTTGTTTAAAGGGGAAAATGTGTGCAAGGAGACAGGCATTGCTCACAAGCAATTACGTTGCTTTCTGCGGGCGTCTTCCACTAGCTACCTCAATATCTTTTCTTTCCCCAGATGGTGCTCAGGGTATGTGAGCAGATTACGGTATGGGGAGAGGATTTTTGTCGGGGAGCACAGATAAACTAATAAATCACCCATGCTCTCAAATCAAGCCTCTCAGAGTGTGGCCTGTTATATTATATTAGATGAGATTAATCGAAGCAGATCATTAAACAGCGTAGAAAACAACAACTCGCTCCCTTGACCAGTCCTGCATAAATCCATACCTAACACTATTTTTCCCTGGCTGCAATAATAGTCTGTAGTGCACTGTTTATCAATGCTATGTAATTTCAGGCCTAATAGTACACTCATATATTTGATTTAAATAATACAGTATTTTATATATATATATATATATATATATATATATATATATTAGAGCCAGACCGATATATCGGCTGGCCGATATTAGGCATTTTCCATATTATCGGTATCAGTTATAATGGCCGATAAATGAATATTTAAAAAATAAAAATGGATAAAACACGCTTCAATCATCTCTCCTTGGCCTGTTATATTGAAAATGTATGTTTTACAACTTGCAGTATGATGTTATCTATTGCTAAATTATGGCTCATCACAGACTAACTAACCACAAAGCAAGCTAATGCCAATATCATCAGTGGAAGACCGCTAACGTTAACATTAATGAGCTTGGAAACCACAATGAACTTTTTATGCCTAAATAAAGTAATGATTACTGTATAACTAGCATATCTCTAGTTACAGTCCCTGCATTGTAAAATGTAAGTTATACTTGCGAGGAGTGAACATTTAGACATAGAGAAAAAGTATCAAACGTATCTTGTGCAGAAAAGTTAGCTTTTCTTTTACACGTGTGTGAAATCCAACAATATTTATTAATAAATATATATATATCGGCCGATATATCGGAATATCGGATTTTAAAACCCAAAAATATTGGTATAAATATAAATATCGGTATCTGCCTTCAAAAGCCTTTATCGGTCGGGCTCTAATATATCAGCCCATTCTCACCCCCAAGACGTCACCTAACTGACGCCTTGGGAAGCATTTGACCATGCTTCAATATCTGACGCTTTAGGCACCCTTTAGCGTCAGTTAGATGACGCCCTAGGATCGTGTGTACCCTACCCCTACCCCAGACCTAAACCTAACCGCGTCCTCTAACTGACGCTTTCCTTTAGCGTCAGTTAACGCCGTAGGATCGCGTCATGTAAGTGATGCTAAAGGGCGCCTAAAACGTCAAATATTGAAGCATGGTCAAAGGTGACGCCTTGAGGTGAGAATACGTTATATGCAAACGAGCGAAGCAGTTGATCATGTTCTGATGTACAATTGACCACAAAAGTATTTTCTAGTTCTTTCATCCGAGCCTCTGAAGAAACAATGGGTTCATTTTATTTTCTCTGGAAATGCAGCCCATTCTCACTCCCAAGGCGTCACCTAACTGACGCCTTGGGAAGCATTTGACCATGCTTCAATATCTGACGATTTAGGCGCCCTTTAGCGTCAGTTAGATGACGCCCTAGGATCGCGTGTACCCTACCCCTACCCCAGACCTAAACCTAACCGCGTCCTCTAACTGACGCTTTCCTTTAGCGTCAGTTAGATGACGCCGTAGGATCGCGTCATGTAAGTGACGCTAAAGGGCGCCTAAAACGTAAAATATTGAAGCATGGTCAAAGGTGACCCCTTGGGGTGAGAATGTGTTGGGAAATGTGCCGACACAACTTACAACTTAAGTTTTGTGTGGTCCAACATTTCACTGACGACTGTTTCCTCAACTTGGGCCAATACAGAGCTGGCCTCGATGAACGTCTGAAAATAAATCGATCAAGCTACCAAGCAACAATTGTTGAAGTTCAGACAGGTTATCTTTCTCTCAAAATCGTTTAATACTGTGTATTCATCTGCAAGCCAGTGACTAAAATATCAACTTCACATCGTTTCTTTTAGTAGGATGAAAATAATCGTTTTTAAATTGTGTACAAATTATATACAGAAAGTGATCAAAGAAAAATCTTTCCACACAGTGCGAGTTTATCTGGACAACTCATTATGAAATCATCGATGCGCGTTACACCGAAGTTCTTACTGTTTACTGTACATCGTGTTTACATTGGTGAAAGCATTACAGAAACTCTTGCAATGGTAAGATCTTCAATTTCTCGCGATCAACACACTGTCATCTGCTTGCTCAATGCTCATCACGGCAACATTTTATGTGATGGGAAGATCTAAATAGCCAAGTACAAGTATTCGATAGAGTTTCACATGTAATATGTAGCTATTTCATATGCGAGTCCAGAAGATAAATCAATTATTAAGTCAAGCTAACTTCCCCTAAATCCTTGTTAAAGCCTTGAATCACTAAATATAGATCATCAATATTTAATTAGAGTCTATGCAGTTATAAATACATACATCTATAGTTTCTATTTACTGTGAGTAAATCAAATAATCTCATTTGAGACATGACTGGCACGTTCGAGATGAAATCAGTGAAGTCATAAAGTATCCTTGCACTCAATTTTTTTTTGCGAGAACCTTCTCAGTGACCTCTGAACATGAACCTATCAAACTGTTATTTATGTTGCCTCTGCCTCCACTGGGGAAACAGCAGAGCCAAAACGACTGTGGATATTTTACTGTTTGGGTGATCTTCTATAACTGGCATTTGGGATTATTGTCCTTGTCATTTACAATCCCTCTGGAATTTCCTTTAATCCCTTTAATGTCATTGTGTATCTATTGAACATTTACATCCAGATGGGGTGGGAAATCCTGTCATCATTGATTGGGTGATTATTTTTCACTGTACAGTCAGACAGCCTCCAATCTTGCACACGGATGAATGAGCATTTGCTCACAGGAAGGGCATTGTGTATTATTAAGATATTTTATACCAGTAATTTTCAACCTGATCTCACAGCAATCCGTGCAAATTTTACAAAGTGACTAATTCATATGAATTCATGCGACCTCACTCTTACGAATTAGTAAAACTTTTGCTAAATCGTACATATTTCACATATTTGCCCAGTTCGTATGAATGACCTACCCCTGACACTGCCCCCGTGGGTTTAGATAAATCGTGCAAATCCGTACGAATTAGCCACCTTTTAATCACTCACACGAGTTGGTGAGATAACGTTGGTAATTTTATGGAGAATTTCATATTCCTATACATATGGGATTGGTACAATAGTGCAACAGACAGATTTATACCAACACTATCTCACGACCAATTCGTACGAATTTGACGCATGATTAAAAAGTGTCTAATTCGTACTAATTCGTACGACCTCACTCGTACTAATTCCTACGATTTGTCTAAACCCACGTGATGGTTAGGTTTAGGGGCGGGGTCAGGGGTAGGTCATTCGTACGAATTCATACGAATTGGCCAATTCGTAAAATATGTACGATTTAGCAAAATCGTATTAATTTGTACGTGTGAGGTCGTATGAATTGTTACGAATTAGCCACTTTTTAATCATTCGTCGAATTCGTACGACTTGGTCGTGAGATCGGGTTGGATTTACTGTATAGTGGTGATGGTGTTAAATATGTTGCTTGTATTATTTTGCATCTCGGAGACAGACTATTCGGTGGACTGATGCTGATGTATGTGGGTGGAGTAATTTATCTGTGATGGGGCTCCCAGGACTGAGTCTGCAGTTTATGCTGTAATATGCCTCCTCAGGGCTTCATCTATGGGCAGAAATGAGGAATATGCTTAATGACGGTCCACTGGGAACTTTTAGATGGAAAAATTATTTTGATTAAATTGCTGCATAATGAAGTTTTGTATATAATACAATTTCATTTTTATGAGCATATTTTTTTCATTTAGCAAAGGACAACCATGCTTGTTGAGAAAAGGTCATTTAAGCATGTTTAGACAAATTAAAAAGTAAAACTCCATTCGCAACCCAGTTTACATCTGAAGATTCAAAATCTCTTCATTTAATGTTGTTTTTAGTACTATTATTATTTTTTATTAATATTCATAATATGTATCTGTTTTATTACATGTATACACATTATCATTTGTAATCTTTGCATTTTGTAATTATAATGTTTTGAAGATGTGGGAGAGAGAGAGACTTTAGGAGACTTTGTGATAAGTTAAACTGTATGAGTGAATGTATGTTGGAGTGAGACTGAAAGTTTATGCAGTGTATAGTTGGATATACATTCCATTGTTAATGGGAACCACATGTTCTTTTGGTCATACATGTGTTACTATGGTGATGCAGTTTTTTTTCTTGGTCAGTAGTATTTAAACTGAGTCCCTTTTGTCCGAAAAGCAGGAAGAGATGATAACGATGCAGAATGAAGACCTCTGTTTCTCTTCTTCCTATGTCTTATAAATATTATAAATAAATTCGAGAGATCTCTTGGCAAAATTACTGGTGTCTCTTTTCATGGGAAAGCAAAAGAAGTTTTTTTTTAGATCTACACATCTGTAATGTGTTGTATTTTTAAAGTTAAACAGGATATTTGATAAGATACTCCAAGTAAAAAAATGCACAAAATTTACAATAAGACCAGAAACATTCAATTGAAATGTAATTGAAATGTCATCATTTATGCACCCTCATGTCATTCCAAATCCGTAAAACTTTTGTCTGAGAGATTTCAGTCCCTCCCTTGAAAGTCTATTACTCCAAAATTGATGCTTCAAAATGTTCATAGAGAGATCCAAGTATTTAATTGATAAACAGATTTAATTAAGGTTTTAATTCACATAAACACTGATCAGCAAATATAAACAACCTCAACAGTACTTGCTCGACACATGAGTGCAAACTTCACTTGTTCTTGCGGAAGATCGACCATGGTGGCGTGACACGCGAAAACGAACCTCATTCGTTGTTGTCAGAGTTTCTTACGGGTGCTGGGATAAAAGGGAGCCAAGAGCAGATCACTCAATTTATTGTCCAAACAGCAAATAATAAAAACAAAATGCAAATATAAAATGGCAGCCAAGCCACCAAGCAAAGGGAAGGACAGAGGCGAAACCCAAGGGGGATCCAGGGGTCAAAACCAGAGGCAGATCCACAGCACAGAGGGTAGAGCCAAGGCAATAGTCCAAAACAGGAGCAGATCAAAACTGGGTGAGCAAGCCAAACCAGGATTGATTACAGGAAAGATGCAAATCAAAGGGAAAAAAACAAGACTGAACAAACATGTATGTAGGCATGACTAGAACAAGTCACCATGAAGCAGACAGATGCAAGACAGGTGTGTATAAGGAGAGCATGAGCACTGATAAGAAAGAGGTTCAGCCGTGAATGCAAAGTGAGAGAAACTGACAACAAAGACACAAAACAAACACAACAGAAAGGCTGACGTTAAAACAAGAGTTCTGACACAAAAAGCAAGGGATTGGCATGGACAAGTATAGGGTGCAGGGAGGTATAGAGAGGAATTAATTATATTATGTAACCGACAGAGTAAGTGTTCTTGCAAGGTTATCCTCACCGTGTCCCTCTTCCCCTCAGCCGCGCCCTTTATAATTCGTATAAAACCGTAATTACCCTCGGCTCATACAGTAGGTTCTCTTTACAGTGTTTGTTGTGTTGTCATCTATGAAGATGTTTGACAGTGTACCAGACACTTCCGGGTAGCATTGTTGATCTACCGAAGGTCTTGGCTGGCACAGTCTGTCATTGTCTATTGGAATTGACCCTTTTACATTTGGTAAACATGGTGACGTTTTTTTGTGGGCAGAGCTTAGGTGGAGGCAGAACGATCCCTCTGGCCGCTTCACTAACGCTAGTTAGCAAGGATTGTTAGCTTGTTTTTTAACAATGACTGGAGAAAATCCGATATTATCTTAATGTGTAAGGTCACTCAGTGCCAGGACCGCGATTGTTATTTCCAAAAGTTATTTTTAACGGACGGAACCAGATTGGCCGACCCGTAGCCGCCTACACACTCACTCAATGCATGGATGATCTGACAGGATTAACGTTATGTTACCTCGGTTGAGTGGCCTGACTTCTACACCTACCTTATAGAGAAACCGATCGTAAATAGAAACTGAGGGCATATAAATCTTTAGATGCCTATATGGTCCTGTACAAGACTTGTGTGTACGATCCGCAGTTCTGCCGAGCCAGCGCCGAGACCACGACAATGTAAAGAGTGACATTACAGTACGATTTTAATGATGTGAATATTTTCTAGAAATAAAAGTTCCAGATACAGCATATTCATTTTCCATCAATTCTTGCACCAAACAACACAACAAGATGACATTTAATAATAGTAACAATTATTTAAGCTCCTTATTATGTAGCCGAATCTGTGCTGTTTTGTATTGGCCGCCCCCACTTTTCAGTTTGTTTTGCCTCCAGCTAGCGCCGTGACGTAACTGTGACGTCGGCGCAAAAGGGGTCTATACGAGTTGAGGTTTGCAGGTGGGGGAGATAACCAAGGAGCCCCATTTCCGTTTATGTTGAGTGTTGTAACCCCCAACCCCAACTGTCTTTTCTCGGTCAAGAGGGCACCAAATTCAAAAATTCTTTTACTTTTCGACTACATATATGATCCACTTTCAATAAAGATTAATGTTGAAATGGGTGAAATGCTCCTTTAACATCTGCATCATTGTGTGTTTGCACAACCTGATCGTGATGCAAGCAAGATGAGCGAAAGTCTTGAATTTGGAACAACATGAGGGTGATTAAATGATGAAAGAAATTTCATTTTAGGGTTAACTATCCCTTTAATAAACAGATTAGTGTAAAGGATATTGCTGTCAGTCAGAAAAGAAAAGATGAACAACAAAGAGTATGCATGTAAACTTCTACTTGACACCATCATCTTTTGTAATAACGTCTCTTCGGTTATTAAATCCCATGTCAGATTGTTCCTGTTTCTTCCGTGTGTCTTATTTAGGCTACTGCAATCACTTTGCGTATTTTGGTAGTGTTATTGCAATTTGCCCTTAGGAGCAGTCAACCCATAGCCTGACTTCGTCATACTCATATTCTAGTCAGAATGCGAGTCTGAAACTGCTCCATAGGGCTTTGATTATGAGGCGTGTCTTGACCGAACCAGGAAAAAAAACAAAAAAAACTCTGCACTCAATTGGATAGTCAGTAGACCTACAACCAATCAGCAGTAAGTCAAATACTTTGCATAGCAACGACCCACAGGCTTTTCATTACGTCCCATCTTCTTAGCGACCATCGGAGCCAGCAGACAAGTTACACTTTTGCCGAATCATGTAGGAAGGACGCCAAAAATATCTTTCCGATCGACAAACGCCTTGATTGCACTTTTCTGTTCGTCTATTAAAATGAATGCGCTGTAAATTTATTTTACAACAGACGTGACAGCGGTGGGAAACCATTTAAGCGCTCTTTGATAACGTGATAATTACGTCCTTGCAGATCATCTGTCCATCATCGTTTAAAGCCCGCCCTGGCAATTTGATTGGCCCGTTCATTTATTGACTGATCATAATTTCTCCTCAATGGATCGAGTCCAGACCGAACTTCCCGACCAAAAAATGTTGTGGGCGGGGTTCGGGCTGGCATCCAGGCTAGTCAACCCAGTGAGTGCTTTCCAAATGACAACATGAATTTTCCTATTCTAATTGGGTTTTTTTGTTGTTGTTTTTTCTTCATTATTTTGGCTAAATTGCTAGTTGCTAAGTTGCTAGTGGATAAGTTGCTTCCATCGCAGGTAGCAATTGTTGTATATCCCTTGACTTTTCTCATTTCAACAGTAATATGCAAACTTTGCTGAGACAGCATTCAAACATAAATAGCGATGAAATCACAATATCTGTATATAGCTGAATTAGGGCTGGGCGATATATCGAATATGTACGATGTATCGTTATATTTTTTGAAATGATATGGAATGAGGCAATACCGTTTATATCGATACAGTAGTTTGATATGAGCACATCTGAAAAATAGCGGAGGTTGCAGTGTGAGCTGCTGCAGTGAAAGTAGCTATAGGCTACGTAGTACAATTTGTCCTAAACATGACACAAGCTTATATTAATTGCGTCAAAATCACTTTGATATAGTTAACAAGTTTAAGGCAGCTTGCCGCCCTGTCAAATGCTCTGACAGACACTGTTGCTGACTGACAGACTTGCGCTGTTTAATGCGTTTGAGATGTGGTGCTTTCCTCAGTGCTCAACTTACATTTCACATATTCTCCATCTGTAAATGTTAGAAAGTAAAGCAAATATGTCCATTTCACAACAAATATGTCCATGTCAGAAGAGGACGAGCTTCTGCAAGTGAATCTCCGCTAAAATTCATGCTTCCTTGAACGAGCGCCGGCGCGCGCATGCGCGTGAATAGTACTACGTAGTACGCAATAATTCTGACTAAAATAAACATATTGCTAAAATATTTGTTGTTGGAGAAAATAAATGTGCCATATGTGGAATTTTAAACCTACAAGTATATATTTTTAATGAAAGTGAAAGTGATTATAATGGGGTAATCAAATGCAGGCTAATATAATTAGTTTGTGCTTTTGTTTTTGTTTTTATTTTCATTTTTAGTTTAGCTTTTAGTCAATATAAAAACAAAAGCTTTTTGCACATAATATATTGCATAGCCTATATTATATTTGTTTCCATATCCTTCAATATCAACATTGTTTGTAGGATATCATTGGGCCGAATGTGAATATACTGTATATATATATTTTTTTAATATAAAGATTTTCTTTATCTAAATAGAAAACGTAGAAAGTACCGAGATATATATCGTATATCGCCATTTGACCAAAAAATATCGAGATATGATTTTTTGGCCATATCGCCCAGCCCTAAGCTGAATAACATAATCGCTATTCATTAAATTATCCAAAGGGAATGGGGCGGGTTTAATTTACAAGGTAGATACTTTGTGTAATTGTTGTTCATTAGAGGGGATGCATCCTCCTGCGTCACCTTCAACTCTGTCTGAAACCATGCATTATATATAGCAAACTACCATATTTGCTAAAGGAAAAAAGAAATGTAATGCTTGTACCCAACCTTTTTTTGACTAACATAATGAGAAACATGATTTTGGATCTCATTTAGTAAAAACCTGGCAAAACTTTGAATATCAATTTATTTATGAATATTAATCATATTTACCAGACACTTTCTAATTTCCTGAGTGTACATAGCAATTTATCTGCAAAATAACACAATGATATACCTGGCTGTTTGCCTGTGGCGCAAGTCAAATAAGCAAAAAAAGCTATACCTAATCCTGATCTAGATAGAATCTGATAGAAATGTGTTGTTGCTCGCTTTAGGAAACACCAAGACGATTATCTCTCTGCATGAAGGAATCACCCCTTGCTGGTGTGAAAGATGATGTTCCTCTCAGGATGAATAATGCAGCAACTCTCACTTTATGAATTCATAGTACAGCACGTATGAGATTAATATCTTAATTCGATTCATTATTCATTCTAATAATGGCAAGTTGTTGACTTTGTAGTTGCTCAGGGGGGTTGATTCATCCTTTGCAACCTTTTGCCACTGCTATTCGATAAGAATATTTCGAAAAACCCTGCTTGCTTTTTTGTGTTTCAATAAATACCAGCCACCTCTTCACTTACTAGGGAATGCATGACCAGCTGGAGATTTTAACTTTAAATTCTATGCATAATTGACACAAATGTTTCACCTTGCTTATTGGTTAATTACCCTTGACTGTTCACTGTAATGTAATTAAGAGTATCTTGTTTTCAGTCACACTCTCAGGATCTTAATGTGAAATGCCACTGTGTAGAACATTTGACTTTCAAAGGTAGGACAAGTTGTTTCATGCAACACCTGGTGCAAATAAGGGCCCTGAGTCGTTTCACCCCAATGATTTATAAACATTTTGAGGTCAAAGTAGACAGTGTAGTGCTGGAGAATGTGCTTGCAATGGCAACAAGCACATATTTCATACAAAACAAGAAAGCGTCCGAATCATTTGAGATTTTACTGCATCCCTAACTCGCACAAAACCTAAACTAGATGTTTGAAACCAACATACATAAAAGCACACATTTCCGTACTTTGATTCTTATAGTTATTGAGATACAGAACTGATGACAGAACTCATTATGATTTATTTATTTATTTAGTGATTTGTGAACTAAGTGGTTGAGTATAATTTTCAGCTCTCTGGCTGTCAGTGCCAGTGGTTAGCCTGGCTAACGCCAGATCCAATTCTCGTTGAGACTTGGGTCTGGGAACCACATGTTAATTGTCTTGTATTTGAAATACAAGATTACTGTCTCACAAGCTTGAGAGAACACAAATGTCTATATAATACTGTTAGCTAAACTCAACAAGCCTTCGATGGGAAACTCACCACCTTTTTCTCACAGTCTAAACTCATAATGGATAGAGTGGGATCAAAATATTGGTCTCGGACTTCGTCTAAATCTATCACTCTCTCCAGATTTCAACACACGCATCTCTTTGAGCTTCCCCATGCAGGCATGAATTCATGTAATGCAATAACAGCTCAGATAAGATGGTGACTTTTCTGGAGAAACCCTCGCTACTGTAAACAGAAGGAGAGGCAACTGTTTTCTAAAGAGGCAGGAAGAAACAAGCACTGCTCTTAACATGGCATGCTGTGCTCTACAGACAGAACTGTCTTAACTGAGCTCGGCACATGATTAATAGCACAGGAATGACTCATTCAGTAACTGCTGGATGCATACATTTCTGAAAAAGTGGAATGAGGCCAGATGCCAAACTTTATGTCATTTTCTCAAACTACTATAAAAAGTTCATGTCAAAAGAAAAACGGAATTGAAATACGGCAAAAAAAAAAAAAAAAAACTGCAACCAAGAGTACAATTTCTTAAACTTAAAATTGGAACGTTTTAATGACTAAGTCATCAAATCTGTTATAATTTTATATAAATCATTTGTCCATGCACATTGTTCTTTTTATTTAAATGAACTTTTCATGGATTATGCATTTATTCCAAACTACCTTTTTGAAAATGATTTGGTTTATACAGTGTTGTAGTCGAGACCACCTCACTCGAGTCCGAGTCGAGACCGAGACCAGAGAGAGTCGAGTCCGAGTCAAGACCGAGTCCATAGAGAGTCGAGTCCAAGTCGAGTCCGAGACCAGAGACGGTCGAGTCCGAGTCGAGACCGAGACCAGTGAGGGTTGAATACCTAATTTACTTTTATTTACTTAGAGAAATCCTTTTTTTATTTTACTGAATTTACTTAGAGTTTAAAAAATATGATCAGTTTAGGGTAAAAAGGCCACATAGTAGGTGGTGTTAAAAGTAATTTTATTACAATTTGTTGCGCACTAGAAAATCACCAATCACTGGGCGTGTCAATCAATTTAAAGAAATATTTTATTAACATACATTAATAATCATGAAAAATATTTTGAATTGAACTCGAGTGGACTCGGGAATAAGTCCTAGTCCTAAAAAAAAAAATGTTCGAGTACGAGTCAATTCCGAGTCCAAATGCACACGAGTCCATGACAAGACCAAGACCATTAAAATATGGACTCGAGACCGAGTCCGAGACGAGTCCGAGTCTCGAGTACTACAACACTGGTTTATCATATACACCATGTAGTTTGTACTGATTATGGTACATGACACATTTTTTTTTGGTACATTTTTTTACTTAAATTATTGATACTGCTTGTACTTTCTGTCATTGCATAACTGATTAACTGACACTATAATAACTTTAATAATAATATGAGTGTTTGATTAATCAACCTTAATAGCATGATTGATTAATTAAACACTGCCCAGTTTCTTTTGCAGTAAATACACTTTATGGTTGTCAGTTGATAACAAACGCGCAACCTCATCATTAAAATGGCCTTATTATTTGAAATATTTATTTACCAGACATTAAAGTGCAATGAAATTTCAAATGATAACAGTGTGTTTTTAAAGCATCTCTCGACAAGACATTTTTAAAGCATCAAGTTACAACAACAGGGTGTCTCATCACCTCCTTCTCCCCCAACTTTAGCTCAAAAGACTGATTTGAGTGCTGATGTAAGTGGTCTTTGCAACGAATCACTGTTGTCTCAATATCTACAAATCAATCTGTGTTCCGACAGCCTCTGCAATGCAGGCACAAAGCTTACACTACAAAAGCCCTTCCTTGCAGTCTGCAGCCTCTGATGCAAGAGCAGGACTTCACTGGTCAACAGCAGAAGTAAAGGACTTGCATATGTGGCTTACTTGCATGTGTCACTGCTTATTAGCAAACTCGTTTATTTCAGCTTTATGGCAATCATAAGCTTGCACTCTCTGTCTCTTGCTAATCGTCATATGACAGCATCTTTAGCACTGGCACTAAATCCTTTTATTTGGCATTTTATTGCACATTGTCCTGCTCTGACGTTTCCAGCTCTTTTAGGTCACTGTGTTCTCTCACAAGTACAAAGTAAAGACTTAGAAGTATATATATCAGCTTCAGTGTCACATGATCCTTAAAAAATCATTCTTGGGTAAACTATCCCTTTAAACAACAGAAAAATACTGACCTGGGCTGTAAATCACAGATTAATAATTGTTTACTATGCTTGGATCACCACCATATGGAGAGTTATTAAAAAGCAGATGGCATGCTTGCATATAAGCACCAACAAAATATCATTCTCACCTTTGGGGAAATAAGATGTAACAGAGACGGAGGAGGTTAAAGGTTCATTTGAAAAATCCCTCATCCTGATATAACCTTTTCCTCTCTAAGGATCTTGTTTCTCTTCACCAATGATTTTGATCTGTGAGGTTTTAATGCATCCATCTTGATTCCAAGTGTGGACAAAAATGGGTCTGCAGTTCAATAAATGCATCATGCGAGAAATTTTGACCATTTATGCTGCCAGTCACACCAGCATTGACCAATATAAAGCCTCTTGTGTTAAATCAACTGTCTCTAAATGACAAGTTATTAGATTGGATATATCATAACCAATGCCACAACCAGAGAGACTCAGAACACCGATTTAGTATTTTCTGGAGAACATGAGACAGATATATAAAAACCTTTTACATGGGAAATAACAATCACATCAAACTGTATTTCTCATTCGTTCTCAGTTAGGCGATTATGTTGAATGCTTCATTAAATCAAACACTTTATTGTTTGGAATGAAGATCAAAGAAAAAATACTTGAGTACATCTCATGTTTGCAGAATCCATTATCCGGATACAATTAAAATACATTTGTTTTTGCTTTGTTTTTCTGATTGAAACAGTTACATTTTTTGGCGCATCTTTGTAATGCTATAATGACAGAATCCCAAAATCGTCCTGAAATATTGCTGTTTTCCAAGCATCTTGGATGTATTTGAAGAAGCAGTGTTTTAAGCCAAGTCTGTGTGTGTGTGTGTTCTGGTTAATAAGAATCTAAATAGAGCGGAGCTCTAGTGTCCTACTCACTCTTCGTAATCAATATAAGTCCTTTCTAACGCACAGCCTTGCAATTTATAGCAGATGCTGGACTGAATGTTGATAGGTCAGACTGAATGCTGCCCTTGGAAAAAGCTTAGTCTAGCATTTCATGCCAAGGGGTAGTAAACTATATTTTTCTCATTAAGTATGCCATATAGCATCAAAGTTAAGAACCCATTGATTCTGATGACCCTCCTCCATCCAACATTTTATCTTTATGACTCCGAGTGAGATTTGATGGTGAAAAGGAAATAGTTTTTTCCCTCACTGAATGGCAATATAAAAGAGTCCTAATATGAAACTGTGGCTTTTCCAATTTGAGAAGTACGTTTTATGCAAGATTTTAACGATTCTATCTGACAAATAATGTATTTAAAGTGTTAATTAATAGTTTAGTGCCCATCCATGCTAAATTAATAATTTTATATAAGTTGAAATATAATTGCGTCTTCAGGAAGGTAACGGGGTTGATGTGAACTATTCCCAAAAACTGAAACTGTGTCTTAAAAAGACAAATGGTGATATCAAGTACCGAGTTCTAGAAATGTCCGCCTTTTACACTGTAAAAATGAATATGCTTTATCTAATCAATAGAATTGTGGCAACAGATTACAAGCAATATTATTAATTAAGTTGAACAAATTAGAATTGAGTAACAATTAATCAAATATTCCCTAAAAGTTAACCATTTAAAATTAATAAAATTTACACCAAAAATTAAACAAAAATATCTGAATAACAGACAAGATGTCAAAATATTGATTATTTTATATTATCTTTATTTTATATTGCCAACATTAAAGACACCTAATGTTAACAAGCAGAATCAAGGAGAAAACCGTTATTTTAAAACAAACCTAACACTGAGCACCATAATGGTGACTTAAGCATACTTTAAAAAAAAAAAAAAACGTTTTACTCATTTTAAATGGGTAACTTTTAATGAATTAATTTGATTAATTATTACTCAATTCTATTGTTAAATTTAATTAATAATATTGCTTGTAATCTGTTGCCACAATTTTTATTTTATTTTTTTTTTTGATTAGATAAAGCGCCTTCATTTTTACAGTCAGTTCACTATACAAAATTACGGTAACCGGGATGACGGTGAAGATTGCCTCCTACTGACAAACATACAAATTGAAATTTCTTTTTTTTTTTTTTTTAAGTTGACTGACTTGTTCTCAAAGAGATGACTAAAAAGAAAGTAATTTATTAATTATTTTATATCTATAAGAGTGCACTTTGTGTTTACTTAATTTGGCTGGCTATTGGCTTAGATTACATTTGTTTCAAAAATACTTTATCGGTTTTTCAAAAAGCCGATACAGAAACTTTGCACACTGCACTTTTATTGGAAGTCAAGATTAATCTCAAATTTAGTGCCATACTTGGAAAGATATAATCATCAGCTTCTGATCCAACGCATTCTCACCCCAAGGCGTCACTCAACTGACGCCTTGGGAAGCATTTGGACATGCTTCAATATCTGACGCTTTAGGCGCCCTTTAGCGTCAGTTAGATGACGCCCTAGGATCGCGTGTACCCTACCCCCACCCCACACCTAAACCTAACCGCGTCCTCTTACTGACGCTTTTCTTTTAGCGTCAGTTAGATGACGCCGTAGGATCGCGTCATGTAAGTGACGCTAAAGGGCGCCTAAAACGTCAAATATTGAAGCATGGTCAAAGGTGACGCCTTGGGGTGAGAATGAGCTGTCTGATCACATCGCACTTGGCAATGGAAAGGAAGGAAAAAAGATAAATGATTCAGATAACAGCAGCAATCATGAAGCATTGTTTTGTTGCTAAAGAAGCCTGGAGCTGTCAATAAGGATCGACACACAAAACCCTGCAGCTAAAAAACAGTTTGAAGAAATATAGCATCAATATGTTTGGGGAAAGAGCCTTAAGTATTACCTCAAGTGAATACAGAACACATCGTAAATGTGTTGTTTTTCATTTATTTTTCCCCCGAGATCATCTTAAATTATTTTTTTATGCCAAAACAGTTATTTTGTATTAAATACCTATACTCCCCTTTAAGAAAAGCACCTTTGGTGTATTTTTTTTTCATGTCAAATACGTCATGTCATGTCAATAAGTTTTATTTTTATTTATTTTTTACTTTTTTATCCAATAACAACCTCTTTGCAAAGTCTGCTTTACATTATGACAGGTCGATCATAAACTAATCTGTGTTTAAATGTTCTTAAGTGCTCATGATGGGATCTTTGTCACAAATAAGCAGGGCTGGGCATTTAAACCACATTGTGATCTCAGAGTCATGCTTGTGAAGTGAAAAACCTGCAGCTATTTTCAGGAAGTTTTAATGGTCATGCTAAACGCCGTCCGGTTTTCTCCACACACTTGACGGCTGCTTCAGAAACAAGGGAAGAAAAATTAGATGCTGATGTTTGGTATAGTTTGTCTCATTCCTGTCACTTCTTTCTCGTCCTTTCCTCCATTTTTCCAGCTCCTTTCCCCCCATTTCATGCCACTTTTGGCAGCTCCAGCGAACAATCCACTAGTACCATAATGAAGCTGCTCCCTCATTTTCCAACCCAATTCTGTCACACCCCAGCACTGTGAAATATGCATCAAACCCCACAATAAAGAGTGTGTGCAGCCAGCATGGCCATGCTATTGGCAGAACTATAATGGAGACAGAGATTTATGGCTGAGACCAGGTGTGTGTTTGAGGAATCGTACCTGATATAATAGGGTTTTTGTTTTTTTTGCTCAAGCAAAGACAGAGGAGGTCTGAAGGTGAGGGGTGTAATGGCATTGACCTTTCTCTACATCATCAGGAATCATAAACGTTATAGTCATTTTTGACAAAAACAAACGTAGTCTTGCTCCAACTAAGAGCAGTGAAACTATTTCTTTCAATTGTTTTAGATTAGCATTGACAGTGCTGGCGTTCCAACACGCTTTTATTCAACCTTCCTGAGGGAACTCAACCTTCATGCTTCTTTACACACCACTGAGAGGGTCCCACTGCCCACCCTCACTAAATAGACTTGTATATATAGACCTTTGACAGCAAAAGTCAATCCCAAGGGGCCATAGAGGAAAAAAAGGTACCTCCTATAAGGTAATATGGGGTCCACAAAAAATACAAAGATTTGGCAGAACTTATTTTTATGGCTATCAAAGTAAATGTGTACTTAAGATATGAAATGTGTTTAATGAAATGACTTTTTTGCATTCATATTCAGCTATCTTTTTTCACTTTTCATTATGCTTTCTGAAGACTGAATAATAATTATTACTGTAATAATGAATACAAATATTCTGTCAGGCCTGATGTAACAACATTATTACTGTCATATCTTATTTTTCACAAATATTATAAAGTGTAACAGTCATGTCGTGTTAGTTTCATTGTATTGTTTAATTTCTAATCATGGTTTTATTTGTCAATGTTTTGCCTGTGTTCTAGCTAATTATTAGTTGGCATGGTTTCTGATTAATCCTTTCGTTTAAAGAGATAGTTCACCCAAAATGAAAAATGCTGTCATAAATTACTCACCCTTATAATTTTTTTTCCCAAATCTGTAAGAGTTTCTTTCTTCTGCTAAAAACAAACGAAGATATTTTAAAGAATATTTTCGAAAAAGTTTTTTTTTTTTTTTTTCCTACTGAAGACAATGGGGTACATCAACGGTTTGGTTACCAACATGGCATTGGCAACCAGACACTCGTATACAGGTTTGGGACAACTTGAGATGACAAAATGTACATTTTTTGATGAACTTTCCCTTTAATGATCTTGTGTATTTTGAGCCCTTGGGGTATTTGCACAACGCTGAAACTGAAAAAAATATTGTAAAAAATAGTCTGTTTAATTACACGACAAAGGCCTGAAAACGCAAAATTTTTGTGTCAACTGCAAAAATGGGAATTTGCGAAAATAGGGACGTCATGCACATGCGTGTTCAGTTGTGTAGTGTTTCATTACAAAGTAAAAACCGCCAACTACTGGCCTGGCGTGAATAGTACAGCATTTTTAGTCATTTTCACGGATCCGTGTGAATGGGGATCATTTTGACAATGTTGTCGTCTGTAGGTGAAAAACGCAAAGGAAAAACTTTCACGCTTTTATTACATCGTTGTCATGTAAACATACCCTCAGTTCTTTGTCTCATGTTAACGTTATGTTTGAGGGTGTCACACATCTCTTTCTTGTTGGATTTATACAGCCAACCATGACATAAAGGGGAGTATAAAATAAATAGTAAAAGGAATACAGTATATATGGGGAAGAGATAAAAAGCATATAGCCGATGAGAACCGAGAGAGTGAAAGGATACTGAACAATCACACTACAAAAAGGGATTTGTTGTTCAAGTTAAACCCCAAATTTGTTAGAAAAAATGAAAAAGAAATCTGGGGCAAATAAACGTACATTTATTTGTAAAAATGGGGGTACCGTTTTGCTTTAATATCAGATAAATTGTCAACTTATAGTTTTGGGGGAACATCACAATAAAGAGTTACCAGATATTAAGCAAACAGTCTATTACTCAAATGAGAGTTAATGACATGTAGCTGCAAATGTATTATAGCAAGTAGAATCATGTCTAAAGTTGACTATCAAAATAAAGTGTTACTAAAATATTAGTACTGTAATTAGTACAGTGACAGTAAATAACAGCCATTGTGATTAATTCAGTCTGTGAATGTGATTCAAGACTTAGTATGTCACAATAATTATCTGTAGAATGTAAGGAACTGTCAAAGAGACTGTTTTCATACATTTTAATTGCTGTAGAACACTGCAGCCAAAAATACATTAATCACTGAAAATGTCATCAAAAAAAAAATCTCTTGTTTATAAGGAAGAAACAGAACACATATAACTATTATTTCAATATGTACTGTAAATCTCCAAATGCCAAATATATCTACAGTCAGAAGCTACTTTTTCCATAACTGTATTAGTATTATCCTTTGTTTTGCAAGTTCAAACGTTTGATAAATGAAAGAATAAAGGGGCGACCATATGACGTTTATAGATCTGATTACAGAAGTGTTTCACTTTCCTCTGAAGCGGCCTTGCACTGCATCGAGAACAACAAGCAACAAATTCCATAAAGACAGCACCCAAGATGCTCTTATCGTGTATTTGCCATCTGTCCCCTATAAAACGTGTGGATGTCTGCCTGCAACATAAACATCTTTCACCCAGCAAATCTGTGCACACCACCTGGCTTTTCTATACCTCCTATACAAAAGGAGAATGTGACGAGGATCAAAAGATTAAGCTTTCTGAAAAGAGCTTTTTTGAGGGGTTTTTACCCAACTACTCAAGAGATGAATTATTTTCTTATAGACCTTAATATGTCACGCTGAATCAAATGGCTTGAAAATGTAACGTGTAAACATCTGTATATTGAATATAGAATCAAAGTTGGGAAAATCACCTTTAAATGTTTTCTTTAAAAGGTATGGGGAGAGCGGGGCACAACCTAATGCATATTGGTTTTGGCTCCATTAATTAAAAAATAATGAGGTTAGATTAATTTTATTTGTTTTTTTTACACAAGCAACATACACATCTCTGCTACAAATGAACACTTAAAGTTTTTTTTTTCTATAGGACCCACCATTTTCGTACAGTTGGACTGAAAGTGACAGAAGTGCAAATGTTACAACTTATCCCATACGCAGGGTTAATTGTAACAGACAGAGGGGTTAGTTGTAACACTTGTGTGAAATGCAGGGAACTAAACTCTCATTCCTGCGTAATAATCAGGAAACTTCTCTGCCGTACCATGAGTGCAGCAGGCGCGATGACTACACAAACTTAATCCCGGTCACGTTGGAAGCTGGGCACTATTTTCAGGCGCTGCATCATAACATTACGCCTGCTGCACTCATGGTACGGCAGTGAAGTTTCCTGATTATTACGCAGGAATGAGAGTATAGTTCCTAGTCATATCAGCCAAGAAATCGCAACTTTACATTTTCCTTTGGTCTTAATGCATGTAAGTGCAGAAGAGTCAAGTTCTAAATAGGAAAAATATCAAAACACTTTGGTCTTTTTTTTTTTTTTTTTAGAAACGGTAATGGTCTTGTGCACTTCAATGATGTATGCTAAGCTACTGTGTGCTAAAAGTGGTACCGCCAGAACCGGAGATCGGCTGAATGGATTCAAAAACGGTAAAACTCAACAGTTTAACTCTGGGGGAGTTGTAAAATTAGCCTATTTCCAAAAAAAGTGGAGTATCCCTTTAAGAGATATAAACAGTTTAGATGGAAAGGATCTCAAGCTGACTAGCTAAACACTTTACAGTAGCTTTACTCATAATTAGAAACAGTACTTTCTTGAAAATACATTCCATCACAGTGCTAAAACAACCATAATGAAATGACCCTTCACCATAGATAATGCTTTTACATTGAACTCTGTTAGAGAGCTACATGCAATTTATCTGTTCAATAAAATACCTCACTATCTGTTCAGTAATAAAAACGTCATCACCAATTCGCTTTTACAAAATTCCAATGTTAATTCTGGTTTTATCACAAGCTCTGTCACGTTCTTTTTTTTTTTTTTGCTGGAAGACTCTCCTCTGTTCATGGGTGATTCCCCAAAAGTTCGTGATTTAGCATGTTACTTGTCAACATTCTCCCTCAGTGTGACAACTAACCTATGCCACTCCCACACAATACACACATCAAATTAGCCAAATTTTCTCTATTTGCGAACATGACAAGACACGCATTGGCCAGTGACGTAAGCATGCAGTTTTGGAAGAAAAGCATCCCGTTCTGTCTAAAATACACAAGTCAACATTTGCAGTGGATCAAAACATTTCATCAAAGTTATACATGAATTTTGATCATACCCGTTCTTTTTTTAGGACAACTTTGATTAACTTTTTTGATATGTATAAACCATAGTGAATCAGGATAAGACCAAAACACATTTTGGAAGAAGGATTGATGATGTATTGATTGATTACTTAAATAAGGTTCATTTTGAAAAAAAGTTAGTAGACCTTTCATTTCATTACATTTATTTATATAGCACAAATAAACACAACAGAAGTTGACCACTGTGCTGTACATACAAGAAAAATAAAAAATATAAAAAACACAACAACAATACAATACTAACAGTCAGTAAAACACTACGTTTGAATTATTTATACCAAGATTATTTCAGATTTCAGAAAAAAAAGTATACAGCAATTATTAATATTAGCAGTAGCCAAAAAATAAACAATAGTTTACCACTAAATAGTTATATTTTTAACTGTGTTTGAAGACATTAATGTAAAATCATACATCAGATATGAGTAAATAGTGTTAAATTGGTGAGGGTTGGAGATACAAAGAGAAATGGTGATGGGGAAAAAATAAATAGGAGGAAATCTATTTCATTTATATGTGTTCCATTGAGAAACTTTGCGTTTGTTTGCAAAAACTTTACTTTCCACTGAGAAACTTTGCGTTCGTTTGCAAAAGTTTTTTCCTCCTAGCTCGTATTATTTCCCTCACAAAGGTTTTTCGAGCGAATGCACTTTTTTCTTTTGTCCCTTTAGGTACTAGGCAGATAATAACAAGAACCATACCTCAAAACTATAAAGACAAATCTGATGGAACATTTTAAGTGTCAAATAAACAAGAATCACATCAAACAAACACTTTTCTTCAAGGGAAATCTGGAAATGGGGCAAAAACAAATGAAATAATTTTCCATCTGAATTGAACTATTTCTAAACTGACTGACTTAATTACACCATGGTCATAAAAACAACCCCAAGCACTAAAAAGTACTGCAGACCCAAATGACTCCAAAATGCCATAATGAGTGAGGTTATGTGCCGCGGCCCACCACTGGCAAAAAGGCTCTTACAGTAATGTCGGAGTTTTGTGCTATTTAGAGAGAAAGCCATGGTGAAGACCCTGTCAACTACCGAGGCCAAGGGGGAAGAATGCAGAAACCATGGCTGAAAGCCAATATGAGCATTCAGTCCTACTTAAGGCAATGACAGAACACAATAAAGCCTCAAGGCCAGAGAGGAGAGCATGAGATGGAACAACAAGCCCTTTCATGGTTGATTTAGCAAACAATAGCCTTGGCACAAGATAGGGGACTCTAAAAGGATGAGCTGATTATAAACAATCTTTTATTCTCTTTTGTTTCATCACTTAATCTCAGACCATCCAAATTCATAAAATGATATCAGAAATCTGAACCAAACTGAGAAAAGAGCCTACAAAGAAGTAGATTCAAGCCCAGAGGTCCCGAGAGAAATCCTGCTACCTTAAAATGTAGAGGTTCTGTAAAGCACAGCATAATAGAACTTTCCCATCAAACTATAGAGTTTCCACAGACAGGAATGAAGGTCATGATGCGTGAGGCTTCCAACATCCCCCATGAGGATGTGTCATGTTCCAAACTGGTGCACAGGCAATCCTTTCCACAAGAGGGGACGCACATGTGTCATTGCACCAAAGAAACTGACAATTCAGGCAAACACATTCTGTAGCTCGCTATATGCAGACCGAGAGAATTGCAGTTTTTAACACACCTGCCATTCAAGACTAGCTTCCAATTACATCCTTTTTAAAGGATCAGTCATAGTAATTTGTTCTTCCTAAAATCCATTTAGAATGTCAGTAAAGTTGCCAAAACCATCAGGAATTTTGAGTATTATTCTGATTTTTTTTTTCCAAACCAGGACATCATATTTCACCCACATTTCAAAATATCAAGGAACATTTAATTTAAAAAAAATGTCTAAATTCTTTATTCACAATGCAGTAAATTCTGTCATATAAATAATCTTCTTTTGTGTATTTTTAACAAACTAGAAACTATGTAATTTTGTAGTGTGAAGAGAGAGTAGTGGGTTCAGAATGAAAATTCAAAAAAGAAAAAGTGCACTTAACAACCACTAAACTGTCTGTGGTCTCCCAGTTACTTATATCATTGGAGGTTTAGCATTATGTGAATCTGCAACAAAACAAAAGAAAACATGACTTCAATGCCAATAACATTATTATTATAATTATTATTATTATTCATTTCAAAATGAAACTAAGCAGCCATTTTCTGCCAATTTTTTTTTGTGTGTGTGTGTGTGTATTGGAATGTGTGCAAAGGATTGTGAGTGCGTTTCACAGTTGATGTAGCCTTCAAAATATGCCAAATGAAGGATGCTTTCCAAGGATTTTTCAAATTAAGATGACCTTCAATGCTTGATGACATGACAGCAGAGAAATGAAGCTTTAGGACACAGCCTTCCAATTTATAAGCACCCGACGTGTGTAATGTTGGGCACAAGCGAACGCTCCCCTCATGTATCTCTCACACTCACAGGTAAAACAACGTTCACTTAAATTTCACTCCGACAATACATTTCTCTGTATAAGTCTTCATGTTTGTAATGAATGTCTTGAATTAATGTCTCAATTACACTATCATGTAAATACAAGTTACAAGCTCTGATTTTTCATTGCTTATAGTATGTGTTTAGCAGTACGGCATGGTGCTCTAATTTTTCATTGCATACATGCCAAAGGCATTATAATGCCCGGGAGGTCAGAGCGTTAATCCATTCCTGATCACACCAGTAGGTGGTTACAAGTGACTGTCTTTATGGGTAAGTCATTAAATCATTCATTTATCCATTTCATTCAAAAACACTGATTTAAAGGGTACATATCATGCTCTTAAATCATTCCTTTTTACATATAAATCATACATTTGTGGTCTATATAAAGCGAAACTGCAATGCTTGGGTCTGAATTCCTCATTATTATAGCTCCACAGGCCGCTTTTCTGCCCCTTTTCTGATGTGAGTCTGTGGGCAACCCATTTTGGAGCGGCCTCTTTAAATAAAAAGGAGACGTGTCATACCCCGTCCGCTCTCCAGGTCACTGAGTTCACACATGGTTCAACTCCACCCCGTTCGGCCATTTCTGTAGTTTGATTAGAGATACACGATTATATACGATACCTTCAAAGAACATTTTTATTCACAGTTTAACAAAATGTCAACAACGGAAGACTTGTCCTTCAAGCGTTACATGAGCGATCCAGAGCGAGCGAGTTGATAAAGACGACGACGAACCTGCAGAACAACGTCTTCATGTGGATGTATTGCAATGGTATGTAACTGTATTGTGTTGTAAGTGAAAATAGATTATTTCTCTTTGTTAAAACAAGCACACTAACAAGATAAATGACTACGGTCTAATCTTACCACTAAAAATCTGTATTGATAATATGATACGTTTAGAAAAGCATCAGAAAACACAGCAGATAAATGACCATTGATGAAACTCAAGAACAATAATACTGCAGACGTCTAATGTTACTTCAAAACAAAAACAAAGAAAAACAAAGGTACTGCTAAACCACGACCACCTTGTGTTTTAAGAAAGTAAAGTACTTTATTTCTATTAACGATATTTACAGCTTATCGAAATGCTCTGTTCGTCGTCTCCAAAGATAGAAGGAATTTACCCCTCATTCAGACGAAGTCGATCGGCAAATCCTTCTTTATACTGGCGGAGGTTGTTGAAGTTGGAATCCTTGAAGTGCTTCAGGTCACTACATCCAACAACCGAACATTTTGACTTGCCCTCTCGTAATTTATGCATCATTGAGCTTGGACTTCAAAATCAGAGCGAGAAATCAAAATGGCGGATTGCTCGAAGTGTTGGGCCTTATTTGTCAGTTCCGCTGCAAATACTGTGACGTAATTGTTCAAAATATGTCATAGATAACAGAAAAATCGGAACAGGTTGAAAAAATATGACCAAAACAGAATATAAAGATATAAACAAAGCAGCTGAAGAGAATAATTTCAACTTTTCTGTACTTATAAACACTCCAAATTTAAGGGCTAAAAAAGTGGATTCAGCATGACTTGTCCACTTTAATCAGGAACAAAACAAGTTGCTGTATTTATGAGTGAGTCACTCAATAATTTACTCTACCAATTTGTTCAAATTAAAAGCACTGATTAACTCAAGACAAGCATGTTGCTTCCTGCTTCGGCTTTGTTTATTAATATGTTTGTTTGTAGAGCAAAAGGGGACAAAGTAACTGGCAACAAAAGGTATAAAATGCAAGTTAACATTAGCTTTTTGTTTACTGAAGTGGTGTGAAGTCATTCAATTTATTTTATTAATTTTGCATTATATCTTGCATGTGTCATATTGCTTATAATGTGTGTGTGTATTACTATCATAAAAATATTGATCTATGAAAACCATAGATTTCTGTCAAAATTAGGTTACATTAGGTCAGTAATTGCAAAATTACAAAAATAAATCAAGGAATTTCATTTTTTCAGTTTTCACAATATAGTTATGAAAAGTATGAAAGTTTGTTCATCAGATTACATTAGATTTTAGTGAGCCGGGCATAGATTTATGCCAAAATGGATTAATAAAACACCCTTTTTATGTTTATAGATAAACTAGATGAGCACAACTGGAGGCTTTTCTTTTTTCTCTTTTTAATCTTTGCTGCTAGTGCAGATTATCAGATGAGATCGAGGTCCTCGGTACCCCGTAGACGTTTTAAAATGAATGAAAAACTTGACAGCTCCCAGCTGCACATGACCAATGGAAGCCAGTGTCTAGACCGAGCAGCATCCAGGCCTGGCAGCGCAACGAGGAAAATCCAGAGATGACTAAGCACAACAGCCTGCCAGCTTTAAACTGCTGCTGGAGGACTATACATCCAGCTCTCACATGCTAGAGCTCTGTCACCTCAGATTTGCTCACACGGTGCATGTAAATTACAAGTAGAATTTCCACTGATTGGCCTCATTCTTCCTAAAGTGGCCCAGATCCTTCTTTGTTAGTGAGGATTTGACTGTTTATACGGAGGTCAGAGACATGGAGAGACAGCCAGTGCAACAACACCCCCTTAAGGAGCATCTTTTTTGTTTATTCTGTACAGGTGGTGTAGGGAAAAGAGAGAGGACTAAAGGCAGGTCTCCAGAGTGCGCCGTCAACACTAGGTGTCAGGAATCTTTGCTTGAGAAGGAGAAGCAAGATGGCTCTATTCTGCAGCTTGAAAACCTCTCCTGGTTTGTTAGACAGTTTTTCAGCTCCTCCTTGGGTGTCGTTGTAGATCTGTGGCCAGTCAGCGTTGCGTCTCCATACCACGCCACTCTCAGCCAGTTCCGTTAGGACTGTCACTCCACATTAAGTCGCTTCTCTTTTAATCTGCTGCTGTAGGGTAAAATGCAGTCATCCTTTTACATAAGAAATTTGTTCTTGTAGAACTTTGACTGCTTCATCCACCCTTGTGTGATTCACACAGTCTGTTCATGTGACTCAAGGACAGCGCTAACCTTTCCCTTCAAGGACTGTGTCCTTCCACGGTCTCTAAATTTACTAGAGCGGTCAATCTTGTTTTGTTGCAGCACGCAATCGTGTTGGTCCAAGAGTTGGGCTCTTGATTTATGAATTGTGCATCAGTTTAATATTTTAATTAGCTGCCTACTACTACTACTACTGTCCCGGCATGTCGAGGACAGTAGAAGATTTTTCTGTCTGCTGTTTTTGCGTTGCCCTTCACTGTGATTCTCGTTGAATGCAAATGAGCTTTATACTCCCTAGCCAATACAGTGGTCATTTCCTTGTGTAATTAGAATTAGATTGAGAGCAAATGTAAATATTTTACAGCTTACACTAGTGAAAACTAAATCTATTTAAGCTGTAATGCTATGAGCACACAATGTCATTGTCCCTGTAAGCCGTAGTAATGGTTTTACTTTCAGCTGATTATCTGAAAGATTGTTTACCCTCCAACTGTCACTGCAGCTTCATTTGTTAATCTTGAGTTTAGTTTGCCCGCACACAACTGTGGGTTTTTTTATGGAAGTCATTGGCTTTGTCTTCCATCAACTGTTTGGTTACCCACATTCTTCAAAATATATACTTCTGTGTTCAGAAAAAAAGAAAAACATGATAGGTTTGAACAAATGAATGGTCAGTAAATTACATAATTTTCATTTTTTGGGTGAATTGTTTCTTTAATTGATCAAAGGTAAATACTGTAGATGTTCATTTTTTCAAAAATAAATTCTCTTCTTTTAGACTTTCTGTTCATCAAAGAATCCAGAAATTATTATTGCTAATAATGTTATCAACAATATTATTGATAGAAATGTTTCTTGAGCAGCAAATCAGCATTCGAGTGACATTAGAGTGATTCCTGAAGTATCATGTGACACTGAAGACTGGAGTAATGATGCTAAAACATTCAGTTTTCATAAATTACTAAATGTATAATGTAATGTATAATGTCTAATTCATAAATGTATATATTCAAATGGAAAACAGTTAGTTTAAGTAAACTTTCAAAAACATAAAAAAACACACAAAACTGTTGAGTATAATTACATAGAACACATAATTACATACATTTTTGCTGCTATAAAAAAATAAATAAAAGGAACTTGTTTTATTCCAGTGGTATATGCCATAATCAGCTTCAGAAGAAATAACCATGAAGCATGAACTCTAAAAAATTTAAATAGTTTCAATTGTTAATGTATAGGCCTACATACATTTATATATAAAGAGGAGAAAGAAAGAGAGAAAGACAACTGAATAGTGCGGGAAAAGGATATCATTATTACAGAACCAATGAGTATTCAGTTCCATCCATCTGCAAGGGCAGAGGAGAGTGCGCTGGAAAGATTTATAGGAAATTTCACCTTTCCGCATTTCCTCTGAACTGGAGGGATCGGTCCGGAGCCTTGTGCTCCGTGATTAGAATCTATAGGAAGAGAGAAAAGGTCAGAGGTAATTTAAGTACAAAACCATGGTGAAACTAAACATTTTGGATAAGGTTGGCAAAATAATAGATTATACTATTCTGCCCCCTTGTGTTCACTAGAAGAGAAACATGCTTGAGTTGTCAAATAACTGCAGGTTGCACAGCTAATTACAAACTTATCTCTCGGTTATAAAGCCTCCCGAAAATTAATGTGCTATTTTTTTTTCTTCTTCTTCAGTGCAGACCTGACTCAGTAACAAAATTGGTTAACGTTCAAAAGTACAAAATTGTCTCTAAATTGAAACCAACAAATATTGCCATGAATGGCATTGCAAAAATACAGTATACAAAATTATATTATTAATATGACATATACAGGCTAAACAAGGAGTTTTTCAGGTTTGCATAATGATGTATTAGCATTAGCCATTTTACCGAGCTGAATCTGAATTTGCTGTGTGTGCATTTGACATCAAAATACAGGCTATTTACAACAAAATATAGTTTGATTGGAAAAATATCTTGATGGTAACAGCAAAACATATTTCTGAAATATAATGGCTATTGCACCACACAATAGCCATGCAAGGAATACAACACAAAACTTGATTAATATACAATACTCACTTTTTAAATTATTTTATTCTGTTTAACTGCTTAAGTGGTAACCTAAATTAGCTTAAATAAGCTGTAAAATTATACTGAGTACTCCTAAAAGTATTGTGCACTCTGAGAAAAAAAAAGGGTTGATTGGGGTTCTACATAAATAATATAGAAATATAGGCATTTGATGTATTTCTTTGATTGGGGTTCTATTCTGTTATATATGTACGGCATCTACACGTTTTCCAAAGTGGACCATTTAGGCTGCTTCATTAAAAACGTGACATTTAGACGTTTTTTTTTTTTCGGTGTGGATCGAGGCAAATGAATCCTTTTCACCTTGAAAATAATAAATGTTTTTTTTTTTTGCATTTTAAATAATAGAACATTTCTCAGTGATCTTCAATAAAACAAAATTTAATTTTTCTCGGTTTAATGAAAACCAATAGGTCATACCCAGATAGCAATGAGTCGGCGGGTCGCCGGCGGCGCTCCGGAGGCAGTAGAAGCGTCGTAATCGCAAACACGTTTGACGGCGGACCGCCGGCGGCAGCCGCTTTTTAAAAGCGTCTGCCGCCTTCCTACCGCCTTCGTTCCGCGGACGGCCCGCCGGCCAGCCGCCGTTCCACCGCCATTATACCAAAGGCGGACCTTCAGCGGCCCGTCGGAGGCAAACGCTTTTTTTCGAGCGCGCTGACCGCGGCCCGCCGCTTATTGCACTATATATTTATTTATTTAATTTAATATTTACAGCATGCAGTTTATCAAGAATAATGATTGCTCAAACCAGACAAATTTTCATTTGACATTTTATTTCCACATTTGAAAGTAGCCTACAGTAACTGTCATTAAACAATGTCAGATCGCTGAAATAAAACAGAAAAATACAAATACACACAGCTTTCCAATACATTTTTAGTTAAAAAACACTGTGTGTCTATATATATATATATATATATATATATATATATATAGCCTATATATATATATATTATAACACTTACAATACGTGCTAATAACATAAAGAGTTCAGCTCTGGGATGAAAAGAATTACCAGTAAACACAAGTAATGAGGATATTTGGTACCAAAGAAAGTGAAGGACACCAAATAATTTGAGAATATACCATTATAACTGCAATGCTGACCTGTGGAACAAGGATTTACAAGCTATATTTAACAATAGAATAAGAGTTAAGCACTGTGACAGAATGAAGTATATTTGGTACCAGGTAATGTGCAATTTCAAGTATCAGAGGTATGAAATAGCCTAGTATTCCAAGCTATTTTTAATAGAATAACAGTTAAGCACACTGATGGAATTAAAGTCGAATTTTGGTACTAGTTAATGTGCAATATCAAATATCAGGCATGAAACAGGATTTGCAAACTATAACAGGCTATGCACGATCGCTTCCGGGTTTGTCTCAGGACGCCCAGTTACATCCGGTGCTGCGTCAGAAGCCGGTTTTGCATTAGGTGGAGATAGTGGCAAGTTACACTCACTGTTTACAAAAAATTCTTGCGGTTAACGATAATGATGTTAACAACACTGTGAGGAATTGAAAAGTGAAAGAAAATGAATTTTATTAAAGTTTTGCCGCTATATACTTTGCCTGCAGAATGCGCTTGTGGAAGTAAAGAAGCTGGCTGAGATTCTTTCGGACATACGTCAGCAGGGTTCGTGCATAGAGCATGTAGAATCGTTAAGCACTGATGAAATGAAATAAGCCAATACTAAAGTCACGGCAAGTAGAATATTTGATACCAGATAATGTGCAGAAATCAAGTATTAGATGTATAATCTAGGATTTACAAGCTATATTTAAATAGAAGAGTTAAGCACTGTAACAAGCCTTTTTTAGATGTCTTGAAGTTACTGTCTGCAGGATAAAAAAAGGGTTCCAGTTGTCAAGTGATGCTGGGGTGTCAGTAGTCAGTGGGTCCCACTCAGCGGTGCCTTTTTCCACCTGCACAATCAGATGCTCCTTTCAGGTGATGTGTAATGTTAACCTGGATCGCCTCATCAGTGGCATCCTGGGTCGCCGGGTTCTTTCGGATGGCTCCTGTAGAAAATAAAGATCTGTCATTCCATTTGAAAGGCATAAAGTCATACACATCTACTTAAATATAAAAAAATATATATATATATATCCAACTTACTTTGAACAATGGTCTTCAGGAACATGTCTCTAAAACATGCTTTATCACCAGACCAGGTTATATTGATGGAACGGTGATTAGAGAAGATACTCTGAAGCATTCGCCACAAGGTTGTCTTTAGGTCCCTGAAAAAAATGTTTAACAAATTACATTTATCTGAAGCTTCTCATAAATTTAAAATGTAAGAGGGTGTGGATTCATACTGTAGAATATGCTGTGTACAATCTTAATTTTACTTTTTAGAAAGAAAAAAAAAACTTTTTTTTACACTATTGCGATATAAACGAAATCAGAACACTTACAAATTGTACATGGAGCTCTTTATCCTGCCTCATAGTGTTGTCAAGTAATGCCAAATCTTCCTGGGTGTCTAGTGGGAGTAACAGATCCCCTGGCAGGGATAACTCAAAATGATGCAGCATAGAGTCCATTTTGTTGTCCATGCTGCGCACAACATCGCCCAAACTCTCCAAGACGTCTGCACCTACTGGGGTTCCCAGAATAAAAGAATAAAGTAGTCAGTCCGGGTCCCTCAACTACTAAACTATGAGTTATATCTAGTTCTACTACATGTGCAGATGGGCCCCGTTGGGAATTAAACCAACAACCAACGCTTAAGTTGTTTGCAAGTTGTACCTGATTGCCCAGTGTGAGCAAACATCTTCAACATTATCCCAACTTGCTTCGCCTGCTCTTAAAGTGAGCCGCTGTCATCTGACGCTACAAAATGAAAGGCATATGGTAATTTTGGACCTACATCACACACAAAAAAGTTAAATTTAAGAAAGAGTGCATATTCTCACCTGCTGGTGCATTGCTTTCCCTTAGGGTTTGTTTTTCATTCTGGAGTCTCTGTAAATCTGCAAAAAAAAAAAAAAAAAAAAAAATTAAATACAACTAAAGGCACTGTTTTCAATACTGTTAAAACGATGGACACTAAGACATATACCTTCATAGCAGAAAACTTAATGCTGTACAAGAGGTGCCGGGGGAGTCCAAGGGCCAATAACTGAGCGATGACTGTCTATTGTTTATTAAGACACCCATGCCAAGGAAGTTTTCAAATGGGAAGCATGATATGTTATCAAGGACACCATACTTTTAGGCATCTTTTCTGAGGAGGTGCACCAAACCAATCCAGGCATTTTGTATGTCACATGTTCTTTTCCATAAAGCTTGCTGCAATGATCAAAGAGAACCAATATTAACCACTATAGCGAGCTACATTGATTGTGAACTGAACTAGCAAAATACTAGTTCGGACAAACAAAATAATTTGCACAACCTATATACATTATAATATATTATTATACAAGTTATACTTACGCAATACGAGAGAACCTCTCGTAAGAGAACGAGAAAATGGCTCGTTTATTCGTTTTTTAGTTCAAAGACAAAAAAACTAATAAATGACTTAAATTCGTTTTCTACACGTGGGCGGTCCTGAAACGCCCCCACCATCAGCCGTCGCTCCGGTCTGTTCAACAAAATAAGTGTTTATATTCGCACTATTTTACCGACTCAGATGCGGAGTTGCCCAGTGCCTGCGTGACTCGCCATTGACATTAATGGAGAGAAGTTAGCTCCGGCTACAGTGTTCTTCCGCAAGACACGTGCAGAGTCTGCAGACGTCACACGCATTGCACACGAGGGTTAGCTACATTGCACACATTGCACATTGCACATTGCACACGCGCTAAAACGAATTCCCGAATTAAGGCATTTAAAATGAAAATTTCTCACGAAACAGCGTGCCCCTGTCTTTTCGTCGAAAAACGTCTTTTCAGCGGTTAGATGAGAGTAATCGCTCGACTGAGGAAAAGGAAATTATTATATAAAACGGTAAGGAGGGTGAGATTTCTGATTTTTGTTACAACTATAAACTTTGATAACGAAAAATCTGTATTAGCTTTTATTATAATCATCTAATCTTTTCAAATGTAATGCATACATTTGAATGTTTAATGATGTTTAAAAGATGATGCTGATAGATAGATAGATAGATAGATAGATAGATAGATAGATAGATAGATAGATAGATAGATAGATAGATAGATAGATCTATCTATCTATCACACAACAATGACACAACAATGTGTGTTTTCTCGATATATTACAACAACCCCTACAACAATGTGTCCAATTGGAGCTTAACCTCAGACAAATAGGGATGGGTCAAAATGTTGTCCAAAAACTATTTTATCTAGGGGTAGATCAAATGAATTACAATTTATATTATTTAAAAAAAAATGAATGTATATAATAATATATAATAATATAAATGCATATTTTTGTATATTAATATTATAAAAAATATTTTAAATGTATATATTAAAGCTAGGGTATACGATTTCAAAGATTGTTCATTATTAATATCCTCATTTATATGCTGGTTATGGTTATATAGTACAATCCTAACAATACGAATAGAAAAAAAAAAAAAAGAATGAAAAAAAATGTCATTCAGTCTATTGGCTGTACAGCTGCAGATTACTTGACAGGTTACATTGGTCAAACTGCAGCTGTACAGCCAATAGACTGAATGAAATTTTTTAATTCTTTTTTCTATTCATATTGTTAGGATTGTACTATATAACCACAACCAGCATATAAATCAACTCCTCTCATCAACTGCTCTCATCCAATCACCAGGTCCACTTGAAACTTCGCCTGGCGCTTGCATCTCCATCCGCACCTGACCCGCCGCCTCCGCGCGCAGCAGCACCAGCAGCAGCAGCCCCAGCAGCAGCAGCCCCAGCAGCAACAGCAGCAGCAGCAGCCCCAGCGTCAGCAGCCCCAGCAGCAGCAGAAGCAGCAGCAGCAGCAATGCAGCAGCAATGCAGCAGCAAAGCAGCCCTTTTCAGAGACACCCCTCGCTGCAGCCTGTAGCACGATGACGTAGCTGGATGGTCCAATACATAGTGGAGACTGTAACGTAATATAATCGCTTTTAACAATTTAGATTGTTTCAAAGCAACTTTACATAGATAGGCTATGCATAATTGCATATAATGTAATGCAACAAAGATTGTTTTGGCTTTATAGCGGTTCGTGAATAATCTTAGGCTATTTCCAGCTAAAGTTTTAATTGATTCATTTCTGTCGAAATGATAATTTGTTATTAAATTAGGGGACGACACCCCTAATTTCTCTCTAAACAGACTTTAAACGCGATCCTGTGATAAACGGTGATGGCACATGCACATTAAGAATAGCTTGTTTTCACGTAACGTCATACCACTGCGCTGCCATGGCGCGAAATGCAGATGGAGGGCAGGAAGTGAATTTCTATATTTAGGAAGCACTATAACACACTCAAAATGCCTATGTTTTGCTTCGTTTATGGTTGCTCAAATCGATCAAACCACGAGGAGTTTTTATCGTGTGCCAAAAGTTGTTGTTCATAAGAGGGGAAAATACAAGAAATTGACAGAAAAACACCGGAGAAAAAATGCCTTGCAAACCTACGTCTGCGGTCGGGAGGAGCCGAATGGGAAATGCCTGTGTGTGTACAGTGATCACTTCGTCAAATGTGAGTTAATACATTGTATTTAAACACCTGAATAATGTAATTATAAGCCACATAAATAACACTTTTGTGGCTGTTTGTGTAATGTACCAGTTTCCGAACTTTGTAAAGTTAAAGTATGTCTGTAAGACGAGTTAGTTGCTAATGTCTACCGCCTCGATGGCAGGCAAATCTCTCAATTCAGTTGAAAATCGGTCCTCTACATAACATAAGGATCACGTCCAACATATGTTTCAATTTTCTGTTGATATATTTCTCTTGTAATAGCGTCTAAAGTAGTACATTACGGATTTTCCTCCATCTCGTCCATTGCGCTCTTCACTCCTTGCCCTCCATCTGCATTCCGCGCGTCAACACAATCACGTAACTGCAAACCATCTATTGATAGTTATTGTAGAGAGTTGGTGAGCAATCGCACATTGATCTTCCAAGAATAGCTACATTTAAATATAAATGGTCACTCACTAGTATGGAAGTTATTTTCAGAGCTTTCAGAGTAAAACATAAAAAAAAAAATAATTGTGACTTTTTCCTTACAATTGCGAGTATAGACCATTTCAAAAGATGTAAACACTGGTCCAGAAGCACTTCCTGTTTCAGTTTTTTAACACTACATAAAAGCTGGGATAAAATACAACCAACAGAACATTTAAAATTGAATCAAAAAGTTAAAAAAGGATCTTTAAGATGTTTTCTTTACATGTGAAATAAAGAAAACAGTTACAAACTGAAACAGGAAGTGTTTCTGGACCAGTGTTTACATCTTTTGAAATGGTCTATACATTTCTCATACTGACTTTCTTAGAATTGTGAGATATAAATCAGAATTGCCTGAAATAAAGCCTCAGTCGCATGTTATAAAGACAGAATTGTGTGAAATAAAGTCGCAATTGTGTGCTATAAAATCATAATTCTGACTTTTTTTCCTTGCAATTCTGAATGTATAACATAATTGCGAGTTTATATCTCCCATTGTGAGTTATAAAGTCAAATTTTAAGGGTAAAAAAATCTGGCTACTTATTTCTTACCTCAGAATAGTTCAATATCTCACAATTCTAACTTTATAACACGCAATTGCGACTTTATATCTCCAAATTTGCATATTATAAAGTCAGAATTTCAAGTAGCCTTGCAATTGCTAGTTTATATCTCATAATTCTGACTTTAATAACACGCAATTGCGACTTTATATCACGCAAATCTGACTTAATAACACACATTTGCGACTTTATATCACTAAAGTCTTACTTTATAACCTACAATTGCGACTTTATATAAATTCTGAGATAAAAATCTGACTAGTAGTGAGATAAAAAGTCGCAATTACCTTTTTTATTTCTCACTCTGTGGCGAAAACAAGCTTCCAGACATGTCTCACTGAACAGCAAATTAAGAGGAACATGTAGGCTTTTATTTAGGTTTTTTTTCCCTACATCTGACAAGATTTATTTTCCTGATGCTGTTATTATTTTAGCATTTTCCTTTGAATGTTTACTGGTATTTTAAGATGTTTACAGTTGTACCTTTAAAATTAGAGACAATTAGACTACTTTGACATTTTTTGCTTCCAATCAACAGCAAATATGAATAAAATAAAATTGCTTTATTTTAAAATGTTCTATATACACGCATTAAAAAAAATACTTGCGGTGCACATGCTATTAATCTATCAAATGTTGGTTTAAAATCATGTGATTTAAAATTTAAAATAACTTTGCATGTAGCCTATGTAGAGTGAATCTCGGATAAGCATCCCATTTATGTAAATAATTACTTATTCATCAATAATTACTTATTATTATTTAACAGTACTATACTACACAGGTTTGAACATCACCTCAGTACAATATTGAGCTTGCATATCACTTAAGATCAATGCATGTGAATTATAATCCTGAGATTGGCACTGCGCATGCGTATATGACGTCACCAAAACACACCTCCATCCACTACGTCAGTGTTTCCCAACCCTGTTCCTGGCGGCACACCAACACTGCGCGTACAGAATCAGGTGTGTTTGATTAGGGAGACAAAGAATACGCGCAGTGTTGGTGTGCCGCCAGGAACAGGGTTGGGAAACACTGCACTACGTATTGGACCATCCAGCTACGTCATCGTGCTATAGCGAGGACCTCTTGGCAGCAGCAGCAGCAGCACGGCTGGCTGGTCTGTCTGTCTGGCTCGCTCGTCTGTCTAGCTCGTCTGTCTGGCTCGTCTGTCTGTCTGACTCGCTCGTCTGTCTGGCTCGTCTGGCTCGCTCGTCTGTCTGGCTCGCTCGTCTGGCTCGCTCGTCTGTCTGTCTGGCTCGCTCGTCTGTCTGTCTGTCTGTGTGTCTGTCTGGCTCGCTCGTCTGTCTGTCTGGCTCGCTCGTCTGTCTGTCTGGCTCGCTCGTCTGTCTGTCTATCTCGCTCGTCTGTCTGTGTAGCATCAGATCAGCAATGGATAAAATATAAACGACAGCAGCAAGCGGCCCCTGCTTGCCCCTACTGTAAAGTTTGGACGAAAGAGAAAGTCTATAGAGGAAAGAGCAGAGATAAAAAAAAAATGTAACGCCGGACTCTAAGTAGGATTAATACAGGGTACACAATTAACCGTTGGAGGAAGCTTCAGGGAGATCTGGGACTGAAAACCGACGCTGACTTTTATGTTGTGACGTGTGTTACATGAATAGATTTTTATCAGTTTGACAACCTGCTCATGCTGCCGGTCGGCATTGGCAATGTTAGCTGTTTAGCATCGCCTATCACGGGTCAAAGTAATTATATTTCTTGAAGTGCTTGAATATTTTTCAGTATGCCTAGCGGGTTTCTGTTCGAGCCGATCAGAATTTGAACAAGATGCGCTGTGTGCAGCTATAACAATTAGTCAAAACCTTAGCAGAACATTTCATGTGTTGCTAGTCTTGCGTTGACGTGAACTCAAACGTGACATAGCTCAGGGATCAGGTAGCACAGAGAGGAGAGGTGTGTGTGGGGGGGCGGGATGAGTTTTTTTTTTTAAACTTCCCTACAGTCTCAGGCTTTCTGGAATGATTTTTAACATCGTATACCATAACTTTAAACAGTTATAAATAAATATATATATATATATATATATATATATATATATATTTATTTTTTTTTAAATTTTAACAATATAACAGATTTTTTTAAAATAAATATATATTATATAACAGTAATAATATTCAGTTTGGAGTTCATGAGAAATTGAACAGGTGTTTCAAATTCTGATTTGGTTACTTTTATTCAACTAGCAAGTTTTTTCTTTATTCAAAATGACACAGGCTTCTCCTAAAATATAATAAGATGATGTACAAGAGGCATCATTGTGGAAAAAATCTTTTCTTTACATTTGAACAAAAAGTGACAACGCTTGCTATAATTGCTGACCAGCTTTTTGCATGTTTCCACTGGTATTTTTCCCCATTCATCTTTAGCGATGAGCTCCAACTCTTTCAGGTTGGAGGGTCTCCTTGTAATTATCCATATATACACATACATTAAGACAACTTAAGGACTTGATTATGACGCCAAGTTTAACGTCCCTGGGTGAGGCTGACTCTACACCTGGTCAATATGTGCTTGAGAGAACCTGGCCTGGAGCAGTGGGCACATCCTGGATCTTCACCCAACCACTGATGGAGATTGCTAGGTGTTGAAAGGACATCATATGTAGCCCCGATGATAAAGCTGATACGTTTTGCTTCCATGCTGCACAATTCCTTCCAGCTGATGTTGTTGATGGCCTGGAGCCCACTTCTGATTTCTTTCCGCAGCTGCTGTACCTGATCTTTATCCTTCAGGCTGGCGTCATACCATCTTCCAAAGCTCTTAACAGGCTGGTCAGACACTGTTGGGATGGGCTCCTCTCCAATGAAGAATCTGTAGTCGGAGAGCACTCCCTTGACAATAGAGATGCTACGTGACTTTGATGGCTTTATCTTCATTCGAGCCCAGCTGATGTTCTCTTCCAGTTTTCCGAGCAGTTTCCTGGTACATGGAGCAGTGGTGGTCAGTGCAGTGATGTCATCCATAAAGACTCTGAGGGGAGGAAGACTTGTGCCCGAATTAAGCTGCTGCCCACCAACTACCCATTTTGATGCCCGGATGATGACCTCCATTACCTTTGTAAAGGCCAAGGGTGAGATGGTACGTCCTGCCATGATGCCAACCTCCAATGATTGCCAAGACGTGGTAAAATCAGCTGTGGTAAAGCAGAACTGCAGGTCTTGGAAGTAGGATTTAACCAGGGTTATAATGGTGTCCGGAATGTGAAAGAAGGTGAAGGCAACCCACAGGAGTTCATGGGGCACTGACCCAAAAGCGAGGTCCAAAAAGACGACATGGAGGTCCTTTTTCCTCAACTTTGCGGTCTGGATCTGGTGCTAGATCATGCTAGAGTGTTCCAAGCATCCAGAACAGCCTGAGATTCCTGCTTTCTGTACTGATGTATCAATGTACTTATTCCTTTGAATGTATTCAGACATCCTTTTAGCAATGTTGCTGAAGAAGATTTTACCCTCTACATTTAGAAAGGATATTGGCCGAAACTGGCTAATGTTCTCCGCCTTCTTCTCCTTTGGGATCAGGACCCCTCCTGCCCTACGCCATACTTTGGGCACAATCTTCCTCTGCCACACCGTTCTCATGAGCTTCCAAAGAACCCTTAGGACACGCGGTGCATTCTTGTACACCTTGTATGGGACTCCATTAGGACCTGGGGCTGATGCCGCCCTTGCCCGTTGTACTACCTTTTCCACTTCTCTCCAGGTCGGAGGACCAGTCTGCATCTGATGATCTGGTGAGTTGATTGGTGGGATGTCTGGTGGAATGGTCATCCATTCATGCCGTCTTGGATCAGAGTGTGTCGCTTTCAGGTGATCTTCAAGGTCTTTCCTTGCTGCCTTCAGAAATCCACTTTTCTCTCTAGTGAAGAGGCTTTTCAATCAAGCTGATCCTCCTTTTCGCCACAGCCCCTCCCCCCCCAACGTGTCCACTGTCCCTGTTTACCAAAAGAAACTGCCTTGGTCCACCTTGCTACTTCTTCCACTCGGTGTATTTCCTCCACCACCAATTTCTTCCTTTCTGATGCCGTGGCTCTATTCCAGGCTGGTGGCCTAGTTGTTAACCCAAAGCCTCCCCTTCCCTGCCGGACATGCCCCACTATGTCCACAAGTCTGAGAGTGGCTGCTGCCTCTTCCACCGCACTGGTTGGTTTTCATTTGCAGCCTGCCACCAAGGTTGGTGCATTGTTACTCACCATTGCATCACAAGAATCCATCAGTGTCATCTGGAGTCTTACTTTAGCACATTTGAATTCCTCCGTGAAACTGGTGAGGGGCAGTTTGAGGGCGCTATCTCCGTAGAGGCCTATGGTGGTTAGGCATTGAGGCACGCCAAGCTATTTCTTGATGCGGCCTGATTCCTCTTTCCAACTTCTCCACTGTTGAGATTGGGACCTCAAAATGGTAAGTGGCCACAGCACTCGGGGAAGAAGGCCAAATTGTAAACACCAGGCCTTCAGTCTTCCAGGGAGCTGAGTGTTGTTGATGGCCTGGAGCTCACTTCTGATTTCTTTCCGCAGCTGCTGTACCTGATCTTTATCCTTCAGGCTGGCGTCATACCACCTTCCAAGGCTCTTAACAGGCTGGTCAGACACTGTTGGGATGGGCTCCTCTCCAATGAAGAATCTGTAGTCGAAGAGCACTCCCTTGACAATAAAGATGCTACGTGACTTTGATGGCTTTATCTTTATTCGAGCCCAGCTGATGTTCTCTTCCAGTTTTCCGAGCAGTTTCCTGGTACATGGAGCAGTGGTGGTCAGTGCAGTGATGTTATCCATAAAGACTCTGAGGGGAGGAAGACGTGTGCCTGAATTAAGCTGCTGCCCACCAACTACCCATTTTGATGCCCGGATGATGACCTCCATTGCCATTGTAAAGGCCAAGGGTGAGATGGAACGTCCTGCCATGATGCCAACCTCCAATGATTGCCAAGACGTGGTAAAATCAACTGTGGTAAAGCAGAACTGCAGGTCTTGGAAGTAGGATTTAACCAGGGTTATAATGGTGTCCGGAATGTGAAAGAAGGTGAAGGTAGCCTACAGGAGTTCATGGGGCACTGACCCAAAAGCGAGGTCCAAAAAGACGACATGGAGGTCCTTTTTCCTCACCTTTGCGGTCTGGATCTGGTGCCAGATCATGCTAGAGTGTTCCAAGCATCCAGAACAGCCTGAGATTCCTGCTTTCTGTACTGATGTATCAATGTACTTATTCCTTTGAATGTATTCAGACATCCTTTTAGCAATGATGCTGAAGAAGATTTTACCCTCTACATTTAGAAAGGATATTGGCCGAAACTGGCTAATGTTCTCCGCCTTCTTCTCCTTTGGGATCAGGACCCCTCCTGCCCTACGCCATACTTAGCTATTAAGGAGCTTAGGGAGAGGAGAGGATGCTGGCGTGGCTTGTTCGCCGCTTCTCCGTTTCTCTAACGTTAACCACAATAAAAATAAAAATAAGTCTCTGCAACCGTTTTTTGTCACGGTATATATAGTATAACGTTTATCGATCAGTATTACGTTCAGAGAGTTATTACTAGTGCCGTTGCTCACTAGTAAACTTTGTGGATTTGGATGTGTTCTGTACGGATTCCACCGTCTCAAGCGGCTGTCTACCTACCAGTTTTCCATCGCAAGAGAATTCCCGTATCTGTCCATTATGCCTGTTTTCCGTGAGGCTTTTTCCCGCTGACAATGATCGTGAGGTGTCCATCCGGAGTCACAGTTGTCTGCTTGCTGTGTCTGGTGATTCTCCTCTGCCCATCACGGGCTTTGCAAACGGCTAACAGACCACTCTCCACGATCGGCATAATGCTGAATTATTCCGCCATCCAGCTGAAGGAATTCAACATCTATACCACTCCATCGTGCAAATCAGTCATAAAACAACTTGGACTCCTTCGCCGGCCCCGTTATATTCACAGAAGTTGCCGTCGAAAGTTTGTTTTCTCCCAGTCTGATCGCAACATCTCATCCCTCCTGTCTCGCGTGCGCACCGTCGCATCTCAAACACGTCATCAGGGCCCTGCCACTCCCAGGACTAGTAACGCCGGAGTTGCCATGACAATACTACCCACTGATCAGGTTGGAAAACGTGGAGTGGATCTCAGCCTACTTCGGCCAATCCAGAGACTCACTACTACATCAAATATCAAGATTTAACTTTTCAATGCACAATCCATCACAAACAAATCTGGCCTCATAAATGACCATATATTGGAAAAGTGTTTGGATATGATGTGCATCACAGAAACCTGGCATCAACCAGAAGTTTATTCTTTTCTAAATGAGACCTGTCCTCCTGGCTACTGCTATTTACAGAAAGCCCGCAGCACAGGGCGTGGTGGCGGTCTGGCTGTCATCCACCGAAGTGATCTGATCTTGTCCAGTATAACCCTGCCTGAGCTGACTTCGTTTGAATGCCTTGCATTTAAATGTCAGCACCCTCTCTCCACGACAATACTTCTTATTTACCGGCCACCCAAACCAAACCCATCTTTCATCCCAGAGATATCCAATCTTCTTTCAACCTTCTGTACAATGTCTGCCAATACCATTGTACTAGGAGATATGAATATCCATGTTAACTCCTCCACCTGCCGTTTCGCTGCAGAATTCCTCCAACTACTTGACTGTTTTAATCTGACACAACTTGTCGATGCCCCCACCCACACCAGGGGCCACACTCTTGACCTAGTCATTACAAACTCTGTTTATCTCAGCAATCTCTTGGTGTATGATTTGGGAGTTTCCGACCATAAGGCCATCTCCATGGAAATGTCTTCACCGTCCCCCTTCACCAAGCCCAAACGCCAAATCAGCTTCAGAAACTTGAAAAATATCAACCATGAGACTATGACATCCGACCTTCAGCATCTCCTCTCTGCAAACTGCTCACAACCCACAGATCTAGTGGACTATTACAATAACACCCTCAGAAGCATTATGGATCTCCATGCCCCGGTCAAAACCAGAACGGTCACTTTTGCCCGTTCAGCCCCCTGGTACACTGATGAGTTACGGAAAATGAAGGCGGCTGGCCGTGTCATTGAGAGGAGATACAAAGCCACAGGTCTCTCTGTGCACAAGCTTGTTTTTAGGGAACACCAAAAGGTCTACTCAAAGTCACTTACAAAGGCACGGTCTCATTTCTACTCAAACGTCATCAAGAATAGTCCCGGAAATTCCAAACAACTTTTCTCTACCATAAATCATCTGCTCAAACCCCCTCACTTATAGAAACTACAGAAGAGCACTGTAATGATTTTCTGGACTTTTTCAAAACAAAAATAGACTCAATTCATTCTACCTTTCCTGGATCCTCAACACTATCCACCCTGAATTTTCCCTCGCAGTCTGCAATCCCCGAGCCCCTGCACTGCTTCCCAGAAATCACACAGCAAGAGGTTGAGAAGATAATCAAAAGGATGAAATCTACCACCTGTGCCCTCGATCCTTTTCCTACATCTCTACTGAAAATAAACATATCTGTCCTAAGCCCTCTTATCACCACTGTGATAAATGACTCCCTCCGGTCCGGCAGAGTTCCACCTGCCCTAAAAACCGCCATGATCAGACCACTTCTCAAAAAACCCACCCTCGATCCAGATGTTTTTGCAAATTACAGGCCCATTTCCAATCTCCCATTCCTCTCCAAAGTACTGGAAAAGGCTGTTGCCGCCCATCTAAATGAACATCTTAAACACAACAATCTTTTCGAAAAATTCCAGTCTGGTTTCCGCCATGCCCATAGCACGGAAACAGCCCTGGTAAGAGTCACAAACGACCTACGAATGACAGCTGATGCGGGTTCACCATCACTCCTCATACTACTCGATCTGTCGGCAGCTTTTGATACAGTTGACCATGGCATACTCCTAAATCGTCTACACCAAACCACTAGAATTACTGACACTGCTCTTAACTGGTTTAAATCATACCTCACTAACAGAACAGAGTACATTTCACTTGGAAGTGCTAGGTCCCGGCAACACACAGTCACCTGCGGGGTCCCCCAGGGGTCAGTTCTTGGCCCTATCCTCTTTATCACTTACATCATTCCTCTTGGTCACGTCATCAGCCGTTATGGAGTCTCATTTCACTGCTATGCGGATGATACACAACTGTATTTGAAAACGGAAACAAACACCACTGCCAACTCATCGACATCACTTCCATCTGCAACACTTACCGCCTGTTTGGAGGAGATAAAGGTGTGGATGAAACACAACTTCCTCCAGTTAAACAGCTCCAAAACAGAGGCAATTCTTGTTGGAACTCCACATCAAATCCAGTCCTCCCCCATAACTGGCATTACTATCTCTGGTCATGACATTCCCCTCTCCACAACTGTCACCAATCTTGGTGTAAAATTGGACCCACAACTCACATTCGAATCACATATCAAAAACGTCTGCAAGATTTCTTTCTACCATCTCAGAAATATCGCAAAACTACGTTCCACACTCACCCTAGCTGATGCCGAAAAACTGGTCCACGCATTTGTCTCCTCCAGACTGGACTATTGTAATGCACTTTTCATCGGCATCCCAAACAAAAGCCTGCAGAGACTACAGTGTGTTCAAAATAGTGCTGCAAGGATCCTGCTGAGAGTGCGAAAATACGACCACATCACACCCATCCTCCATTCACTTCACTGGCTTCCTGTCTCCGCTAGGATTGAATATAAAGTCTCCCTTCTTACCCACCAGTGCATCTATGGAAACGCCCCCCCATATCTGAAAGAACTACTCACACCTCTAACAACAACACGATCCCTCCGTTCATCAACGACAAACCGTCTACTCCTCCCCAAGACTAAGCTCAGCACCATGGGTGATCGGGCTTTCTGCTCTGCCGCTCCTCGGATCTGGAATGCCCTCCCTGACCATCTGAGGGCACCTCAAACTATTGAGACTTTTAAAAAAGGACTAAAAACTTTTCTTTTTAGCAGAACTTTTGACTTTTAACTTTTGGCTTTCATGATCTTAAACTGTAGCACTTTGAGATTTGCTCTAAATGTAAGGTGCATTACAAATAAAATTTATTATTATTATTATTATTATTACTTTCGGCACAATCTTCCACTGCCACACCGTTCTCATGAGCTTCCAAAGAACCCTTAGGACACGCGGTGCATTCTTGTACACCTTGTATGGGACTCCATTAGGACCTGGGGCTGATGCCGCCCTTGCCCGTTGTACTACCTTTTCCACTTCTCTCCAGAACGGAGGACCAGTCTCCATCTGATGTTCTGGTGAGTTGATTGGTGGGATGTCTGGTGGAATGGTCATCCGTTCATGCCATCTTGGATCAGAGTGTGTCGCTTTCAGGTGATCTTCCAGGTCTTTCCTTGCTGCCTTCAGAAATCCACTTTTCTC
>NW_024121229.1:2421-52221 GCF_016745375.1 Pimephales promelas
CAACACATGATGTAGTCAGCCGGATCCAGGCCGTATCCAGATCAGATGGAGGACCTGCGCATAGACACGAACTCAATACATGATGTAGTCAGCCGGATCTGGGCTGTATCCAGATCAGATGGAGGACCCGCGCCTAGACACGAACACGCCACATGATGTAGTCAATCTGACCCGGGCCGTATCCAGATCATATGGAGGACCTGTGCATAGACACAACCACAACACATGATGTAGTCAGTCTGACCCGGGCCGTATCCAGATCAGATGGAGGACCTGCGCCTAGACACGAACCCAATACATGATGTAGTCAGCAGATCCGGGCCGTATCCAGATCAGATGGAGGACCTGCGCCTATACACAACCACAATGCACTCCAGTCAGAATAAATTGTGTCAACCAGACTCTCCCCTGTGAAGGCCTCATCGACACATGAGCATGGGTTCTCCCAAGGTTTTTTTTTCTCCATATAAATGAACTAAATGAATAACTTTTTTATTACAAAAATGAACCATCACTGAATTTACCTAAGCTGGACTGTGTATTTTCTTCTAGAAACTTTGTTGCATTATTTTCATGTTATCTCTGTAAAGCGGCTTTGAAACAATCTGTACTGTAAAAGGCACTATAAAGGTGACTTGACTTGACTTGACTTGACTAAAGACATGTCATTTGTCACCACCTACTGGCGTAATGATGCAACATTTGTTTATGTTGTTTATGTTACTTGTTTAATACATTTATTACATATATTTCTATATTAAAGCTGATTTTTTTTACAACTGTAAAAAAAAGAAAAAAGAAAAAAAGTGGCACTATATGACATTGAAAAAGATGAAAAGTGAAGTAGTGCCCTGCATGTGAATGACCCCTCGAACATAGCCTATGGACAAGCTCAATTGCAAAATGTATTGCTGTGGACTACAGGCCAGTGATAGGCTTATGTTCAGTGATATGGTAGTAAACTGTATATAACCAGTACATTGCTCACTCACTCTTGGGTTGTTTAAGATGTGTCCTCGCTGGTAATGTGTGGGTTAATAGCAGGTGAGGTACACCCGAAGGTAAATCCATATTAAGATCCTTCAGATGGTCTATGTGTTTTTGAAGCACTGGGCGAATACACAGCCTCCTCTCCCCATATTGAATCAGACCTTGCTGAAGACAAAATTAGACTAAAATTAGTATACTGTAGTATATCTAGCCACAAAAACTTTATATGGGACAAACATAGAGCATAAAAAAACAACTTACTAATTTGCCATGGCAGACGGGGAGAAGAGTTCTTGTATGTGCTGGTCTCAGTAACTTCAGCTGCTCACAGCACATGTCCTCCCTCTTCTTCACCACACTAACCGTTGAATTGATCACCATTTCCAGACTTGTGGGACAGGACACTGGTCGTTCATCTCTGTGCTGGCCCAACTCAAATCTCTCTTCTTCGGTCTGAAACGAGCACCTCCACAGCCCCCTGAAAGACTCATTCCTCGAGCAATTCACCCACACCAGCTCAAAGTGAGGCACTGAAGAGAACGAACTACTAATGTCAGGGTATGTACATGTTTAGTCTAGTTTATGTACATGTTTACAGTCTTTTAAAACCTCTGAACCTAATGATCTATCTGTAAACTTTTTGGCTCCTTATTTGTGACCACTATTTCTCAATATCTGAATCAGACTCACCTGATTTAGTGGAAATAGTATCAAAATAATAAAATAAATCTTGAGGTTTCAGCGACTCTAAAAAATCCTGGGAGGAAACACAAGCAAAACACAATTCGATTTTGAACAGACAATACCATTAAAAAAAGCTAATTATATGGCAGCACTAAGGATGGCAACAAGCAAGCTCAGACCATTAAAAAAAAAATATATTTATATTTAAATATTTATATTTATATTTTATATTTAGGGGTTCATACTGTATATACTCTTTCTTTTCTCTCTCTCTCTCTCTCTCTCTATATATTATATAATATATATATATATATATATATATATATATATACTCAATATATATATATATATATATATATATAGGCTATATATATATATATATATAAACACTACACTGTTCAAAAGTTTGGGGCCAGTAAGATTTTAATTGTAAACAATTTAAATAAATGAATACTTACATTCTTCAAGGGATGCCTTATAATCAAATAAATGCAGCCATGGTGACCATGAGAGATTGTTTTCAAAAACTTAAAAAAATATTACTAATCCCAAACTTTTGAACAGTGCCCCTTCTTCATGTTACTCCATTACTTATACATATGAACTTTGTAAACATCCAACAAAAGATCATAAATTTGCCTAGTTCCAAGCTAAAAGTGGACTTACCTTCTGCAAAGTGCATTGTGAAATCTGTAGCGCTGTTGTTTTTAACAAGCCAGAAACTATAAAGAACCAGATCAGGATTCCCATGTTTGACCACATCTTGAAGCACAGGACTAAACATGCAGCTGAACCAGCCAGGACTATTAGTGATCAGTACCACCGTTATTCTGACTGACAAAAACGTTTGAAGTTGGTTGAAAGCGTCCTGTACATTGACCAATGTCTCACACTCTGCTTGTTTAGAAAGATTAAACAAGAGAGGTTATTGATCAGCATGGAGAAGCCCCACTAAAACACTGAGTTGATGAATGACAGACAATATTTGTTGACACAACATGATCTGTGTAGAAGGTAACAAGCTGTTAGGTGGTTAAATACATTTCAAATCACAGGACAGGAACATGATGTTAAACTATTTAAGGAGGGAGACACGGTATTATATAAATGCTTCAGCAAAAAACAATAGCCAATTTATGAAATTAGCTACTCAGCAATTTTCTTATGGAGCTCTGTTTAAACTTTCTGAGACAATGATTTTCAGTGTTGTCAAACATATCATTTTAATAATTAGAAATCTAGCCTTGGCATACTTAGAATGGTCATGAATGTTATAATTACATTATTAAAATAAATAATTGAATGATATTTCTGATCTGACACATTGAAAATCTGGGATAATGGAAAGTCCGATTCAATTCTGCAAATCGGTTACTTCGAACAGTTTAATGAACCTTTTCAAAAACGATTCAGTGATTCTATTAAGCTATCAACACTTTATTGATGTAAGCCTGATGTATTATTCCATTGATGTATTGCTGTTTCCCCCCTATAGCGTGTTTGTCGTCAACAGAAAGTGACAGGTTTTAACATGTTAAAACTTGAAAACATTATTGGCTTATGACCAAGCTTTTGTACCAAACAGAACCAAGATTTAAGGTCTGGGTCACAAAGGGTATAAAGATTTTTTTTTTTACCAAATTGAAAAAGAAAACCAAATGAAAAGCTTTGATGAACTGAGGGAATCCTTTGGCTTAGAAAAACAGGGCTTTTACAGGTACTTGCAAACAAGGAGTTACTATTATCAAGAAATTAAACAAAAGGATGACCATTATAATATGCTCCTGGCTGCAGGGAAAAAAGGTCATTACAAAAAAATGGATGACTCAAACTCCTCCGACAATCAAGGAATGGGTACCTTATTATGAACATAAGGAAAATGGAAAAAAATCGCATTTACAGCTGGACAAATTAGAAAGACTTTGGAACAAGTGGGATTTGTTTTGTAAAAAAAGGAAAAAATATATTTTTTAAATAAAATGAAAAAGAAAAGAAAAAAAAAACGTTATGTGTAAAACTGTTATTTTTTTCCAAATAAATTTAAAACACTCAAATTATTTTTCTGACCTTATAATTTTTAATAAAATATTACATTAGAAAAAAGCATAGAAGAACGATTTAATGTAAATGTGGTCCCTACTTTTTTTTTTACAGTCTATGGCTCCCTACTGTCAACCTTACATTTACATTTATCCACATAGTCAACCACCATTCTATGCGGAACGGATCTGGACTTTTATTCTAGTAATATCGTCTGTGCTTTTATATTAAAAAAACAGCTTTTTTCTCGTTGCGAGCTTCACGCTGCTGTTTGTAGGGGAGCGCGTGCGGTCGGTGGGCAGGTAAAAACACACAGCGTTTGAGGGAGCGGAGAGGGTATGTTTGTGTTGCCAAAAAAGCGAAAGCAAACCATTACCGTTGACTTGTAAAAAGAGCTTAATTTTTTAATCGGGCCAGTGACTAAGTATTTGCATTACTTGATTTTGCCTCATTATTAGTGGCAGATGAGCTGAAGTTTGTTGTCGGTTGGTCGTAGCATTAGCAGCAGCGGCGCGGCGTGGTGCAGCACAAACAGTTAGCAGAGCCTGTTGTGTTAGCATCTGCTTGTTTTCAAAATCCCGTTTATTCTAACCTGAGCCAACCCGACTGTAAACATGGCGTAATTGTGGGTTTTAATTGAGCTGAACATCACTTAAATAATGAGATCTCGCTCGAGTTCGCGTGTCTCTTGCTAATGGCCATTTTACGGTTGCTTGTGCGATCTGTTATTTTAACGTTAGTCCATAGTGAAGGTTGATATACAAGATGATCACGACGATTTTAAACCGTTAACGCGATTTTAGTCGGCCTTTAGCTGAAATGTTTTCGTTATAATTTTATCAATCCCCCTAACTTTATTACGTTAACGTTACCTATACAGCGTTTTTGGCCGAACTGCGCGTTCGGTTTGCCGAAGTGTGCGATTTATCTAGCTAAGTAAGTTTACGTTAGGTTTTTAAATCCAGTCCTTGTTGAAGAGATAAACCCACAAAAAATATTACGGTTATATTGTTTCAAACCTTTAATATTGACTCTTTAGTTTTTAGGTGTACTGTCCCTTTCAGATTGATGTGCTGTTTATATGTTGTAGGCGTGTTTTATTTTTTCAGGAGTGGGGTTTTGGGTAGGCGTGTAAGTGGACACCAATCCAGACTATGTTTGCATGGCTATATTAAGTGCTGAACAGATAGGGGGGTGATAGTCTTACATGGGAAGCACAGAGCTGAGAGTTAAACTAGCCACAGGCCCACTGCACCTGTCACTAAACTTTTCTTACACAAACATCTTGGGGATTTTTTTTTTTTATAGTCTTGTGTGTGTTATAATCTGTCTCCGTTTCCTCCTCTCCTCCAGAATTTTCTATTTTGTACATACATTATTTTGTATATACTGTTTATGATGACTTCAGTGGTCACTGATGCTGCCAGGGGCAATCGGGACAGAGCCCTACAACAAACCACACACACCTCACAGCCACAGAAACAGATCCTGGTGAGCATCACAAACGCACACATCAGTGAGGTGTGATGAGTACCTATCAATGACTGTGTTTTGATTGTGGATGTCATTTATCTCTAGGCCACAGCGGAACAGATCCGACTCGCCCAGGTGATTTACGACAAAAACGATGCAGATTTTGAGGGCAAAGTCCAGCAGGTGAGCAACATCAGGATGAATTTATTTATTTTTTGTTAACTTTTCTTGTTTTTTCTTTCAACACTGTGCTAAAACACACTAATATTTCCTACACAGTTGGAATCTGCAGCTCTGTTGGTAAAGAATCTAGGCTGCCTGCGACTAAAGATATTTCAAGTCGTCTAATCTCATGTTATATTAAAATAATTATTTAAATATATACTTGGGGGAATACTAAACCATAATAAGCTTTTAATATACGTATATAGATGTTAGAGCCAGACCGATTTATCGGCAGGCCGATATTAGGCATTTTCCAAACTATCGGTATTAACAGTTATAATGGCGATAAATTAAAATTTCAAAAATAAAATAAAAACGGACGAAGCACGCTTCAACCATGTAATGATTGTTGGAGTTGAAACGCGCCACACATTCTGCAAAGTTCTGCTGAATTATTTCTTTAATTGACTATGTGCACGAGAAAAATGCTAACTTCCGCCTTGAGGGCGGATGTTGGGTACTTCGGTTCCGGTTGCCGTTGTTTACATCCTACATCAGTGGACCGGCTATCTAAAGCTTAGCTATCTAAATATATTTGTCTAAAACTATGTTCGTTTGTTCATGGTCAAGTCAACCAACACAGTTTTCACTCATATTTGGGTGGAGCCAGGCGCTGCTGCATTGTGAAAAGTAAACGATATTTCACATTTTGTCACCGCACCCAAGCAGTCGCTTCACAGAGTGGAGCGTTGCGTATCCATGACAACTAGAAGGAAGTTTTTAGGCTACTAATGGGCTATATGCACGCATAAGTTCCGCATTTGACGTAAGGATGCTCGTCCATTTCCGGTTGTGTAGATTAAAGCGGAGGAAAACCGGAGAAAACGGGATTATGACAGAGTCTTCAATATTTACTGTCCTCTCGTCTTTGAAACGAAACGTACATACGTTTAGATGTAATTTTATATATAGTTATGTTTATTTAATATAATTTTAAAAAGAAGCATAAACACAACGAGGGGTGTCTGTTTTATCTGTTTTTGTGACTAACGTTTCATTAGTATAACCATGGAGTATTAAATTCAATATAAATTCTCGGTATTGCATTGGACTCTATGATCGGCGGAAGTTATCGAGCATCCTTAATCCTTCACCGGAAATAACGCCGTGCATAGAGCCCATTATTTATTATATTATACCCTTTAACCAGGAGAAGCCCCTGGGTTTAGAACCTATTTTGAAAGGGAGACCTGTTTAGAAATATGTGTGAACAGTCTAATATGTGTTAAACAGCCTTGATAACGAACGAACCAACGTCGGATACCTACTCCCTGTATGACATGTATAGTGGTTGTCAACACTGATCTATATGACGATAGTGGTTGTCAACAACATAGCCTCTGAACATCATAAACAAAACAATGGCCAACACAAACTGTTCTGGAAAATGCACTTTCTAACGCATGATTTCGCATTTTATAATGTATAGAGAGAACAGTTACCAAATCGCATAGCTTGAGCACGTAGCATGGCAACATTAATGTCCGAGTGATTCCACGAGTACCGCGTATGTACACGCCGTCAAATGTCCGAGCGAAACAAAACAAAATGTAGATCTACATCTGGGGAGCGATATTTATTTTTTCCTAGGATGGTAGGAGTGACGGGTAGGTTGGGGTTGAGGTAGGTCATATGCTATATATATATATATACACTGTGTATATATATATATATATATATATATATATACAATAATAACGTTAAGTCAACGGTATTCATAAACACGCTGAAAAGAGATTATGGATGTTGTTGTGACTTAACGTTCCCTTCAAAATGATGCAAATACTGAGAAATGTAATATTTAAACCCCTTCTCTCTTGCTCTGGGGAGCTGGAGGAAAATCATTAGCCAGTCGATGAACATAATCGACTGTAATATTCGGCAAATGTTCAAGACATCTGGAGAAACATACATCCTCTATGTCGTCCATCAGGCTACCGGAAACTAGACACCCCATATCGGTTTCGCAGCCGGAACTAGCATATGCTAACGTGCACATAGTCCATAGCGCATGACGGTTATAGCAATGAGATGTATCATCTCTCCTTGTCCTGTTATATTGAAAATATATATTTTACAATTTGCAGTATGACGTTATCCATTGCTAAATTATGGCTCATCATAGACTAGCTAACTACAAAGCTAGCTAATGCCACTATCATCAGTGGAAGACTGCTAATGTTAACATTAATGAGCTTTGGTTCCTCTGTTCTGTTGCGACAATAAAAGAAAGAAAATTTCTTTTTAAAATGCATTATCATATTATTTTAGTTAAAACTCATAAATAACTACAAATAACTAATGTTAGGGAAATCTGTTGATGTAACCGAAAAATATTTGTATCGGTATCGGCCTTCAAAATCCTTTATCGGTCGGGCTCTAATAGATGTAACATAGCCTATTCCGGGCTCATGCACTCATGCTCACCTTTGTCGCTTTTGGTTTGCTTAGTTCGGGACATTTAATTTTATCTTTAACAATATTATTGCAAAATATTTTTCCTGTTATCCCTGTTAAGGTGCTCTGAAACAATATAAATAAAAGTGACTTGACCTAAAGCTTGCCAAAAAGCACCGGCAAAAGTAATGATTGAGTGTGTCATACAAAATAGCTAGGAGACCTTATAATTATTTATTAATAATCTAGTGTTTTCCGAGGGGGCTTTCACACTGTAAGTTTAGTTTGAAACGGGGCACGGTTAACATGAAAAATTGGTAATGTGAAAGCTGTCATGTTGACCCCTGTGCCGACTAGTACAGTTTTGGTCTACTAAGCCAACTAACGTTTAGTCGACATGATTTCATGAAATGAAAGACACCCCACATGAACTTCATCTCCTGAGCTGCTCTGGCAGTTCACTTGAATTTAATAGTAATAAAAGTAACAAGTTCATTAACATAAAGCCACTAAAAAATAGCCTTGAATCAATCTGGTTCTGCATGCATTTCAGCAAACATTGAACATATCTGATTGATGTGAATCTTATTACATGTGGTATCAAAATTGGATTCAAATTGAATTGCGAAATTTCACTGGTACTAGAAGTTCATAAATAAGTGTCAAACTTACTTATTACAATACAAGGTTACATGGGTCAAAAACAGTAATAATTATTTTTTTATTCCTTTTATATGTGGAGCCAATTAAAATTACTCATTAAATCGAATTGAGAATTGAATCTAGTAGTTGAGATCTTGTGAATCTGTAATCCTAGCCCTAATTGGTATAATTCCTGGCTCAGAGATAAACATTAGGGATGGGCATTCGATTAAATTTTCTTAGTCGATCGTCGGAAGAATTAACGATCGACTATCGATTAATCATTAATATTTTTATATTAAAATGTATTATTTTTAACTTTTTATAAATTAAAAATGCAATGTAAATACAAAAATACTGCATGTTTTTTACCTCCGCGCTAACATCAACAGCCCTGGGAACACGTTCACTTTCCCCTCAAACTACGCAACGCAGCAGCATTAGTTTAATGATAATCGACGAAATTCTTAATGATCAATAATCGATCGTCAATTAATCATGCCCATCCCTAATACACATCCAGAGTTTTATTGTAATGCATGGTAGGCTACTTGAATAAAAATAAATTCCTTAGGCCGTGTGTCCACCAAAGTGTTTTTTCACGCATATGTTTTCAATGGGAGCACCGCGTTTTTAAAACACCATGAGCGTAACAAGGCGCTGGAGGTTTTTTTTCATGCTGAAGCGTTCAGCGCCTGGTGTTTTGGTTGCGCTTCCTTTTACAGTACAGTACTTACAGTGTACTTACCTAGAAAGTACTAGCTAATATAAGGTAAATACATGGAACAGGGATAGGTTTTTACTGGTCGCCGAGAGTTGAAAAATGTTCAGCTTTGGTTAAAACAGCGCTCATCACAGTCACTTTTTACCCAGTCGTCCAATCACAATTGAGGAGGGGTGGGACTAATACCACACCAACCAACTGTCACAACATTCTTTTTGTACAACGACATCAACCAGCAGAGCAAACCGTACCACAAGGATGAAGAATAATTTTTAGTATGAAACAAATTATCTGCTAAATCAGTTACAAGTAAACTGTGCTGTGGATATTCTGTATCATAGCAACGAAGCGTCTCAACGGAAAAAACACTGCACTGCCAGTGCACCCACAGCTACGTGTTTTCAGCTGGCTAAAAACGCTTTGGTTGACACTCGGCCTTATACTTGATTTTCTTGATTCACATCCTTAGTTCCCTTAATATTTTGTGTATTTTGTTTTATCTACAAGATTTTGATTGCGGTTGGTTGTTTTGTCTTAGCTCATGGAGGTTACAGGCAAAAATCAGGACGAGTGTATGGTGGCCCTTCACGACTGCAATGGAGACGTCAACAGGGCTATCAACTTCCTCCTGGAGGAGGTCACTGTCAAGGTGTGCTCTTGACACAGTTCATCCTGCTTTACTCATTTCTGATTCACTGTATTTTGTGAAAGTATTAATCATACCAGAAAAACTAGACTGAATCGAAATAATGTAATTTATTTTTTTTTCAAACTTTACTAGCATTAAATACAAGTGATATAAGTTGCAACTGAGAGGTTAATAAATTCATGTACTGATTATGTTTTGAAATATTCTCATGCTGTGCTAATTTGACAGGACTCATGGGAGACAGTTGGCAAGAAGAAAAGTGTTGGAAAAGAAGGGACTGCACCAGAGAGCAGAGAGAAAAGAGGAGAAAGGGAAAGCAGAGGCCGCGCGGCTTCAAACAGACGTGGCCGAGGAGCCAGCCGCAACCAGGAAGGTGTGTTTCTGTGCGATTAGTGTGCACATGTCCTGACATGCATGTGTAGGTTTGTTTTTTTTCCTGAGGCTTGCATAATAATGATGTTTTGGTGATTTAGATATCATCTTTATGAGCATTTCTTGTTCTTGGCTGTTTTAAGGGCGGTTGGAAGAGAACGGGTTTGATTCGGCTCCAGGGGAGAGAGGAGGAGATCGTGGGCGCAGAGGAAGAGGGAGAGGTCAGAGCATTATACTCACTCCTAGACATTACTGCTCATTAATACACTGCTGCCCCTGAAGTGGTTTTTAAGTTGATTAGCATGTCATTAAACGCAACAGTTATAGAAATCAAACTTTACCTCATCCATGACAACAATTTTTTGATTCCCGTCTGACTGATTTATCCACGGTGCAGTTGAAAACAATAGTTCCCATCATTCCGCGTTCCTCCATGCCATTATCAAGCAAAGCCGTTGTTGTTGTTTTGAATGTAGCGCCCTCTAGCGGCATAAATCTTATGTATTGCAGCTTTAATTCAAGCTCCATTTCCGCAAGAATTAATTGAAAACGCTCGCTCTGCTCAGCACTGTTATGAATACCTGTGCGGCCGTGCACATTTTGCTTTTGAATCAGAGATTTCCCCCCCACACAGTGGAATTTTGCAGTGTTTTAATATCATTTTTGTTAGCCATCTAGAGGTGTAGAATGTGCCAGGCGCATTGAATAATTGCTTTTTTTTGTTCTCATCCTAAACCCTAGACCTCACACCAGAGAACCTTAATAGAAAACAACATATTATATGTAATTGTCTAGAGTGTAACACTTATCATGTTTTTGATATTTGGACAGAACATGTCTACGGTATGCATTCTGCTATCTTAGACTGGGCAGGATGGGGCCTGTTCCTGTGTTGCTATTTGTGTCACTGAGCAACGTTTGTAGGGCACTTCATGTGACGAATGCTTTGTTTAAAGCAGCTGCAATTCGAGAGGGGAAGATAAGGGATAGAGCAAGAAAAAGACTGGAAAGTCATTAGAAGTAGGGCTGCAACAACTAATCGATAAAATCGATTATAATCGATTATGAAAATCGTTGTCAACGAATGTCATTATCGATTAGTTGGTCTGATTACATCACGGGGATTGTTTACATGGAACATGCGCTTCATGAGGCGCACATGCAGTCTCTCTCCCTCGCCGCTCTACCCTGTCTCGCGCGCGCAACACGGACGGTTTGGAGCACATTATCTTCTGTCTCGCATGCGCGCTCTTGATTCCGTGAGTTTGAACTAATTTTCGGGCATCAGGAAACCGCTATCAATATGCAGCATACACGAAAATCATTCACCTTTCGGTAAATTCGCCAACATAGGTGACCTACGTTAATCGTGTATACTTTATGAAGCCATAAAGTAGTATAATGTGAGATAGAAATGTATATTTAAGTCATTAAATTGAAGTTAACCTAAGCTTTTCCCTCCACTGCGGCTGTCGGTCATTCTCTATTCGGTTTTCAAACAGCGCGTCGCGTTACGACAGTTAACATGATGATCTCTTTCCAAGATGATTCAATGTTATTATTATAATTGATCCGTAGATAAAGGTCTATGATGGTATTTCTATCTTGCTAGACTTTTATTGCTGTAACTTAATCACTTTGAGTGTCTGTTAGATCACAACACTATAGTAGAGTCGGCGCAGTATAATTGTTCTTCACGTGCACAGTAGCCTAACTGAAATTTAAAACTGTTAAAAGAAAAGGCTTAATAAACTATTGCATAGATACTGTATAATACACAGTCAATATGTCTTTCTCTTTCCTTGGTGCTTTTAACTTTAATGCGGCGGACACTGAAGAGCTGCGCGCCTCCCTGTGACTCCGTGTTGCTCCAAGCGCATCATTCAGCGCTCACGATGCACATACGCACTTTGTGCAGCTCTTTCATGATCATGTCATAATACTTTTGCGCAATGAAAGCTTATTAATAGCCTTTCTTGTTCTGTCCTATGACTCCTATCTATTATATTTTGCTTCCTCACTAAACAGCTGTGCTTTACATTTAAAACAGTTGTGCATCTGATTTTTACAATGTTTTTCATGAATGTATAACAACAATACAAAGAGCAATGTGTACGTTTTACCAGTGTTAGTGTTACACTTATTGTCTCTTATTTGTTCCCCACTAAGGAATGTTTTTTTTCACTAAATGTTCAGATTTTATAAAATTATATTTTGCACTTGTGATATTTCTAGGCTACGTTTTGCTGAGTTATCCACTAATCTAGTTTACAATAGCATTTTTGTTATAGGTTATGGTCATATATATATTTTTTATTTGTTATAATAAACAAAAAAATGGAATATAATTGTTTTATCCGATTAATCGAAAAAATAATCGTCCGATTAATCGATTATCAAAATAATCGTTAGTTGCAGCCCTAATTAGAAGGGGCTGTTATGTCTCTTAAATTACTTGATTTTATTTGCAAGAAGGTTTGTAGGCCTGTCACGATCAATTAATCGCACAAAAAAATGAATTTGATTAATTTTTCCGGCTGCGACAATTCTCTCTCTTTCTCTCTCTCTCTCTCTCTCTACCAACCAAAGAGACTGGATGACTACTCTCATCCGGGCCGATATTTACTATCCTTGGGCCGGGTCCTTGATCTAGAGATGTGCACTCCCAATGCAATAGAGTGCGGCGCGGCTCTAGATTTGATGGCTGAGCGTGGGCAGTAATAAACTCTGTGTGTGTGGGTTGCGGGACAGTGAAATGATTCGCGGGACTCCCGTAAACTAGCAATATCTATGAATAAAACATATAAAAACGGATAGATTTTTATTCATCTGTTGCAGAAAAGCGACAACAACAACTAAAACAAAATAGAAACGATTACAGGCCAGAGTTTCTATTCATAACATCTTTGCAGCGTTGAGCGATGTAGCCAATCACAGATGTATTTCTGGTTCTCTGATTTCTTGAACACAATGGCCAATCAGAAGCATTTAACATCGACTCCCCTCACCACTCAAAACTGACTTTGTTCAGTGCTGAATTCTGTGTTCATAATTGATAATAACAGATGTGTGATCGGGCTGAACTGTCAGCTTTTTAGGAATTAAGGAGCACATGCAGTACTTTTATTTATTATTTTTGTTTTTTTTATTCAAGTCCATTTTTGTTAAGAGACTGAGTCCATTGCTTTTATTGTTTTTGGTTGTTTTGTTAATTTATTGTGGATATTTAAAATGTTTTCCATTTTCAGTGTTAAATAGTATTTAGAAATAAAAGTTGATTGATCTTTGAAAAGGTGTACCTGCATTATGCCATTATCATTATTTTAGATGTAAATGGTCTCAGAACAGCGATATTATCGTTTATCGCAGTAATTTCTTGGACAATTTATCGTCCAGCAAAATTTATCATGACAGGACTAGTGGTTAGAATGTAGAAGTCTTTGAGGTACAGGTGGAAAAAATATTTAAATGTACCAAAGACAACCAATCATACTTGCTGTGATTGGTTGACAGACACAAAACAAGATTGACAATGTTGTCATTTACTTGGCATTATTTTTTTTACATTTTTACTTTATTTTCACTTGTTCTACTACATATTCATACTGATGTGTCATGTCAGGTGTAGGAGGTAGAGGAAGAGCCAGAGGAGCTGGAATGAGCAGGTTCTCTCAGGGAATGGGGTGAGTTTTTTTTTTTTTTCAAAACCAAAGAAAAAAAAATCACAACACCTGCGCCCATTCTTGGTCATTCACACTCTCCCCCTTCGTTTCTTGTGTTTGATTAGTAGGACGTTTAACCCCGCTGACTGCACCGGCTCTGCTGAAGCAGCGGATCCTGTAAGTGAGACTAGTGAAGGAGCAGGTGAGTGCAGTTTAATGATCTGGATTCTGGACACTGTTTCTTTAATAGAGCGTTGCTCCTCTAAAGCTTTTCACTTAATCATATCTGAAGCCATTTTCAGAAAAGTATTGACGTCAGTGAGACTCTTTTTAGTGGTATTGATTACATACCGCATGCTCTGTATTGATTGAAATTCAGAATGCTGATCTCATATCCAATTTATGTAGTGCAAATCATCAAACCGAAAAGCTAAATTTGTGTAAATGAACAAGCAATAAAACAGGGTTTCTGAGTTTTATATAAAATCTAAACTCTGCTTTTCTGTCAGGACCTTGGAAGGACAGTCTGGAAGATTGGGCATCCGAAGACTGGAATGAAGATGTGAGTGACCTCGTGTTAAAATGAAACTGGAACACTTGAATCGTAATGTCAATGTGTAATGCTCACTTCTCCATTTATCAGCTTTCTGAGACCAAAGTGTTCACTGCTTCCTATGCTTTTGGCTCCAAGAATCCCATGCAGCCTGGACAGGGGTGAGTGCTTCCTGTGCTTCAGCACTTTCCAGCACAGAGCAAAGATGTATGGAGGCCTAGGAGTGCCACTTAAAAAAAAACATAAATAAAAATAAATAAATATATATATATATATATGAAGAGTTCAGATGCAAAAGCCTCTAAATGCCATTTGAAATTTTCTTCTAAAATTACCATTTTTATCAAGCTTATATATTTAAGTTCAGTAATTTCACTTAAATGACAATAAAGATTACCTATTAATTGTCATTTAAGTGAAATTACTGAACTTAAATATATAAGCTTGATAAAAATGGTAATTTTAGAAGAAAATTTCAAATGGCATTTAGAGTTCAGTATATTTAAGTTCAGTAATTTCACTTAAATGACAATAAAGATTACCTATTAATTGTCATTTAAGTGAAATTACTGAACTTAAATATACAAGCTTGATAAAAATGGTCATTTTAGAAGAAAATTTCGAATGGCATTTAGAGGCTTTTGCATCTGAACTCTTCATATATATATATATATAAGTTCAAATAAATTCAAAATGTTTGGAATAATTCCTCTTCAAATTGACAAAGTTACATTCAGAAAGTATTCTGAGTCTCCCGGATTTTATCAAAATATCTTCATTTGTGTTCCGAAGATGTACGAGGGTCTAACAGGTTTGGAATGACAGATAATCTATCCCTCAAAAAAGTGAACTATCCCTTTAATCCTAATATCTAATATATAGTAGTTTTATTTTCTTTTTTAAGTAGCACACCTAGGATGACAATGGAATTACTTCTTACTCTGTCAGTCACATTTGTTATTACCTATTCAACTTGTGTGTTGGCACGGTATCATTTTATATCAATTTCATTTGAAGAGTTTCTGACCAAAGATGCTGACTATTTGTTTTGCCTTGACCACTAAAGCACTATATGATAACGAGTTTGGTTTGTCTACTGCTTAAATGTTCAACAAGCAGTTAAGAGCAGCAAGTTTAGACCTTTATCTCTCTGCCTGTGTGCTCTAAAATATTTGGCAAGCATTCAGGTATGATTTCCCCTCCCAGTCTAGTGAATTTACGACTTGTTTTTGCAATTGAATAAAAAAAAAAAAAAAAAGCACACGTCTTTACAACTCGGCAAGCGTGACAGTTGAGCAGGCATATATAAGTGTAGTGCCCTAAAATATTCTCTCGTCCTGTGTTGTGGAAGCATCAGAACCAAAGAAAAACGCATCTCTAATGTTTTGTATCACAGAGTAATGGCCTTTTTTGTAGTTGTCTGAATGTGTGTGTCTGCTCATCAGGATGGATCTCGGCTCTCTGTTGCCTAAGGTGGCTGACGGCGACTCGGAGCTGGTCGGATTGGAGCCGTCATCCCTTGAAACTCTCACTCAGAGCCTGGTGTTCACCAACTCCCAGCAGTACTCCACCCGAGCGCACACACACAGCTATGCTTCTGCTGCTGCTGGCACTTATGCACATGCTGCATCGGTGAGAACACGGACACACGTACAGCACTTGAATCCACAGATTTATAGAATTATTCTGGCTATTTTAGTAATTATTCAGAAGATACTCTACAATTCAAAAGTGTGGGCTCAGTCAAAAAATATCCTGATAACTGATATGATGCCAATATATAATGTCCACTATTACGTTTTCTTTACAATTTTTGTAATAACAAATGTCTGAAAGGAACAGAGCTTTGGTACAAAGATGAAACTTAAAAGTCCCAAACTTTTAGGCATAAAAAAAGGCATAGTTTTTGCTTTGGTATCAAAATTGGTATTGATAACTGTAATTTTACTAAAATTGGTTTTGACTGAAATAGAAAGGGCTGACCCGGGACTAGGGTTGCAAATTAGCCTATTAGCTAGAAACTTTTTTTATGCAACACATCAACACAAATTGTTATGGCTTTGACTGTGATGGTTATATAGGGCTGGACTATTTTGGCTAAAATCATGATTACGATTATTGAACAATTATTATTATTTTTCCTCATATGTCACTGGCAAGGCTTATACTGTAAATATGTAAGTGTGTTTTTCTAATGAAAGAGTGCATAATCCTATCTTTGAGATTCTAAAATAAGGAAACGCACAGATAGCTTTTAATGCTATTAGATATTTAAAAATGTAGAAAATAGTTATTTTTGTAAACAAAATAAATTATTGTAAATATTGCCATCTTAAGTAAAATATAACTTGTATAAAACTAAAAAAGTAGTCCTTTTTATATCGTTTAGCATTTGTATATGCTTGTGTTATCGAAAGCTGCATTGTGGAGTGTATACACTTGTTGCTGGTAGGGCTGGTCCGAATACCATTTTTTTGAGCTTCGAAGCTTCGGTAGTAATGAACATCGAATATTCGAAGCTTCGGAATGTCTGTATGGTGCAATATAGATAGACTGGCAAGAGGCGACACATTCAGAATGAATAAACTTTTAATAAACTACAGCGCGAGCGGGAAGCGGCGCGCCTCACATGAGCAAGAACGTATGCTCCGAGAACGGACACTGCAAAACACACACACGCACACACACGTCTGTTAACTTATAACTGACTAACAAATTACTGACAAAGTAGGGTAGATTTAAATGCGGCGTGCCTCACACGTGCAGGGAATATGCTCTGAGAACGGACACTGCATTAGTGATATAAAATAGGCGCACACAGCAGGCCACGTCCATCAAATTTCGTGCCGCCTCCGGCTCTCGACAAAACTCAAACAAATGCTCAGATATCCTTTTCCCATCATAACCGTTCTGTTGCGGGTTCCGTGTCCATTCTCAAAACGTATAGTTTGCCAATTGTGATGTGCGGATCGGCGGGCCAAAGGGGGATGACAGATGTATCATTATAATGTGTTGAGTTTAATAAAGACACAATAAACTCTCATCACTGTAAAACGCAATGACGAAACGAATGTGCATCTTTCACTTTCATTTTCAACAACGTAGCCTAATTCTATTCAGGGAAAACATATCAGGGGGGGCTCGACATTATCTCTTGTCATGTCGAGAACAGCGATTCTCTGTTCCCAGGTCTGTTAACTTATAACTCACTAACAAATAACTGAAAAATTAGGGTAGATTTAAATAAAGAAGCGGCGCACCTCACGCGAGCAGGGATTACATGCTCAGAGAATGGGACACTGCATTTGTGTTAATAAAACACACACACACACACACAGGTCTTTTAACTTAAGCAATATTTTTAATTAGGTATAGTTTTCTCACTAACAAAGTAGGGTAGATTTAAATGAATAAAAACTAAATTTAAATGAATAAAAACGAAATTTAAACAAATAAAACAAAAAAAAAAAATTTAAATGTATAAAAACGAAATTTAAATAAATGAAAACAAATAACTTAAATATAGAAAAATGGAATTTAAAAAACGAAATTGTGACGCGAGGTCCCAGTAAAATCTCAGAGTCTCGCAGTAGATTCATTTATTTTGAGAATAACGGATAAAGGATAATGCATTTCGTTTCTATTCTATTTTCCACAATGTCAAAACCCAAAATACGTACAAGCACAGGCATGCACTTCTGTCCATACAAACTGTGTTCTGTGCTGTTCTGCTCACTAGCCAGAGAGTACTACCGTTGCAGGAACAATTTTAGTAGTCCAAGAAGCAAATATAATTATTAAATAGCTATAACGAAGTTTTATGTTAAGTATTATATTTCACCAGATTTTATACTGTAAAACATATTCAAGCGCAAATGAGAACCGTTTCGAGTGGGATGCCAGGTGTGCAAAAAAAAAAACATGATTATTCGAATGTCACATTTTCAAATCGAATACCAACCCACCGAACGAATATTCGAATATTCTGGTCCAGCCCTAGTTGCTGGGCGTTTGTCAGTCTCTCTCATTTTTCGCGTGTTTCTTTGGTACAAGCAGCTCCTGTTGCTGAGTTCACTCAGTATTTGAGAAATCAGACATGTCTAAGCAGCGTTTATAGACCATTTCACAAGATGTAAACAACACTGGTCCAGAAGCACTTCCTGTTTCAGGTTTTTAACACTACATAAAAGCTGGGATAAAATACAACCAACAGAACATTTAAAACTGAATCAAAAAGTTAAAGGCACACTATGCACTCTCTGGTTTTTTTGTAAAACAGTGACCTCTAGAGCCGCTGTGGTGTACTTGCACTGTCGTAAATAACCGTTATTCCCCTGTTACTGCATATACTGTCAAGTGCTAGACTGCTTTTTAATAATAAAGTTGCCTATCGCGTTTGCTGGCTTATAGCGTTTTTACATGATTTCTGCAAAATCAGAAGTAAATAGCCTATAGTGTATAGGCTACTGTATAATTTCATTCATGTTTTTTGATTGTAATGTTAAAATTACAAAATGTCAGATGACATCAATCAAGTTAAATGTACGTCGCATTATTTCATAACATTGGACGTTATGATTTAGACATGATTACAATTTATCATAATAGCAAATTGTGTTCAATTATTTACAACCTCTAGGCTTATATATGTCCTAATAATTATGTGAGATATTGACTATGTCCTCATGGTAATCGCAAGAATCAACATCAACAGCGTCAAGATTTGATTGATTCATAATCAACACAATTTGAAGTTACAGTCGGGAAGTGTACTGTTAGTCAGATAAACTTGATATAACAGTAACTTACACACGTCATAAGAAATCCGAACCAGACACAGGACTAAAGATACGTGATAAATACACATCACAACACCTGAGTTCAGCTGGCAAACTAGCTCTTGTGGCAAGCTCGGCAATAAAACATAACGGAAAAAACAACAAGACTAAGAGAAACGACTGTTTTTAGGAAGTCTGCTTAAAGCTCTGGTAATCGAAAGCTATAGACATGTGAGAATTATTGAACTGGTCTTATTATCAACAACGGATGAATGAACAGCACCGTAAAAAATTACATACCACAAGCCAGTGCAGCAACATACAATATAGAAACAACTAGTATACAAATACAAACAAGTTTATAAATAAGAGATTTACTTACAAGTCCATCAACAAGATCGCCAGGTCAGCATCGCAGTTACAATCCAGTGCAGCTTTTAAGCTCGCGCCAACGAGTGAAAGCCCGACCGAGTGGACTCTTGTCCGGTTTCTAGCACGGTCCGATTCTCTTTCCCTGTTTCGAAAGTAGCTTCATACAGTATGATGTTGTTGATGCGTGTGACGTCGTTGCCGTAAACCATTTCGTGATTCTCACGCGCTGTGTCAGGGGCGCCACTCTCAAACTTGCATGGCTGGTTTTTCCGGCGGCGTCCCCCCCAAGCTTTCCTACCAGGATGATTCGCCCTACTATGACTTTGTTAACCACCAAAACGACTTTGAAGCTGTTATATTAAGGTACAGATCTTGCATAGAGTGCCTTTAAAACAAACATCTTTAAGATGTTTTCTTTACATGTGAAATAAAGAAAACAGTTACAAACTGAAACAGGAAGTGCTTCTGGACCAGTGTTGTTTACATCTTGTGAAATGGTCTATACTTTGCTTATGAGCTGCGATTCCTTTCAAGAAACGACGCAGGTGCGTTTTCTCTGATTCGATCATAAACTAGCGCATTTCGTACCGTTTCACGCTGGCGAACGATCCCGGGTAAAACGGCATCATTAGACTGTATCGCGGCATTGATTACGGCTTTTGTTCACACAGCACGAGCTCCGTGACTAAACCGTGAACTGAACACAGCATGTTTCTCTGTCCTGGCGGCACCAATCCCGGGCCATGTTTACGCCCACACAGAAGGTGTTTGTTCTTTCAATTTCACGAGATCAACGCGCTGTGTGAAAGGGAATCATGTTGTTTCAATGTTGCAGACTGGACGGGGTGGAGTTACGTGACTATTATGTTTTAAGGGGAAAGTACGTTAACACTTAGTGGGCGGATCTATTAATAGGATTCAAAAACCGAATTAACTGACATGGTAAAATAACGTTGGTTATAGGCTCTGAATTTATTTTTGGTTATTTTTCGATTAATCGTCCAGCCCTATAATTATTTATGTAATAATGTGCACAGCATTGTCCCTGACACATAAACTTATACATTTCGGGATCATGGCAACACTTTCTTTTTTTTCTTCTAGACCATGCTGGGTTCCAGGCTTCCCCACAGTGATGTGCAGAAAACTGAGCCAATCAGCACACCCCGAATCGCCCCACTGTCCAATCAGATTTCAGGGGCCCTGAGCAATGGCACTGCATCTGTTGAATCCACTGCTCCGATGCCTATTGAATCCACCGCCATGCCCTTGAATGAACCCAAGGAGACTCCTGTTACAGCAGCTCACCGTGAGTATTGAGCATACTGTCTATACTATATAATTGCTGATTCCATGATGTACACATGCAACTGAATCCCATTGACCATTGGAGTCAATATAGTTTTGTAGTTTTACACATCATTAACAAGCTATCTAATATTTATGAACGCAAATTCTCTATGAAAGTTTGAAAAAGACTGACCACGCCTTTTGTCTATAGTGGACCTTAAGGCCCAACCCGACCCATCTCCCATCCTCAGTCATCTTACCCAGCATCAAAATGCAGCACTCCAGTCGGACCTGCCGGCTCAGGCCCGAGACCCTGTACCACTTCCCCCATATGATGAGCCTTCTCCAACACTGAAACCCTTCTGTGAGCCTGTCGTTATCACGGCAGAGCCGCCACAACCCAGAAACTTCAGACCACAAAGACGGAGAGTGCCCCCTCCATCAAAGGTAACAAAAGAAAAGCCATAGTGTTGTGTGTGTGCCTTGTGACATTAATGTTAAAATTAGTGGTTCAATTTGGCTGCCATTAAAGTAAAAAAAAAAAGTTTCATTCATTCAAAACCTCATTCATATAGTTTAATGGCTTTTCATGTTGTGTTGCCAGATCCCCTCTTCGGCAGTAGAGATGCCAGGCTCTGCTGACGTGTCTGGGCTGAACGTGCAGTTTGGCGCACTCGATTTTGGATCCGAATCCACTGTGGAGAATCTCGACCAATCAGAAAGTAGCTATCAGGAATCTGCAGCTGCTCCTCAGACGCAGTGCAGCTTGTACTCTAAGCCCACCACCATCAGGTCTGTCTGACCACCTGTGTGACACTTCCTTATTAGAATGTTTACAAGATCTTAAACTCTGATTTTTCACCCAAAAATGAAAACGGTCATCTCACCCTCATTTTGCACGGTGTGGACACTAATTTGCACGATACGTGCGTTACGCGCAAGTGATTTTTATTTGGTGCTTTTTGACGCCTAGTTAAAAATCTTAACTTTGGTGTCAGTTCAGTCATGCCAAATAACTTGTATATTGAAGTTGTTAACGTGTGTGTTTCTCCTGCACACTTCTGACACAGGTAACCCGATCTAGCACGAGTCTTTCTTTATGTACATGATTATGAAGAAAATATTAAACATGAAAACATTGTGTTTAGTTGCAGAATAGCCTATACAATAAACAATTCAATAAATAATTATTTATAGTTATTGTATATAATTAATTGAACCATCTTTTAAATTATTAACTGCATCTAAATGCATGTTATGTTATGCATGTCATGTAACAAGTTAACAACATAAATGTATCAGTACAAGGCGATTTCAGGTTACCAGGCATAAATCTATATTACGATTTCAGAATGCGCACTTGGACATTTGTAATACATGCTGAAGGCTCTCGTCCGCCTGCCGAACTGATGTTCGCTACTGTTATAAATATGAACAAATCTTTTTAATAAGCAGGAGAACTTCTCGACTTTAAACAAATAACCGTTTACATGCAAAAGATGTTTGTGGATGACAGGGAGATTTCAGATTAAAAAATGGTCTCATTAGTCAGTGTATTCCCAGTAAAATCATATAACTTCATATTATTTCAATAGAACGTGCAAGTTTTCTAGGGAATACCAATAAGGTGGTGTGGTGGCTTCGCTTTTTATGATGTCATGAGCAAACCAGTTCTCTATATAGATCAGTGATTTAAACCCAGAACATTCCACTACTTGCCAGTTCTAATCAAGTGATCTTTTTTTTTTTTTCTCCTTTTCCTTTTAGTGAGTCTCTAGGTGGCTTGCCTTCAGCAGTAATGGATTCCAGTTACCCATCTGCCTCTCTGGGTTTACCGAGCGCTACTGCTCCTTCTGTTTTGGCTCCCTCGTCAGCCAACAGAGTGGAGTCATCCGCCACCACCCCTCTCAGTGTATGACCAAAACGCTTTTCATCTTTTCACTTTTAAGGCACATGGTTCATGCGATGTGACCGTACTTTTAATTAGATGGCTTGCACTGAATTATCCAGAATCTAGCGCTAGATTGATTTATATACAGGGTTCTTATAATCTTTTATAGATATCTTGTATCTTTTTGTGATCAAAGTCCTTATCTAGTCATCAAACACATCTTAAAGTCATGGAGTTTCTTTGGTCAAACCAATTGAGTCCACATGTTGAGTCCCAGTTTCTATGCAGAATTCAATTTAGATTTAGGAAATTGCATCATACAAATTAAACAAACCAAATTCTGGTATCAAACAAAGTCAACCAAATGAAGAAAAATCTATTAAATACTCTTAACCCTAAAACCGTATTCTGAACAAATTTGGGCAAAATAGTTTTTATTCATTTTAAAAATAAAAATACTTCCCTTGATCTGAGCGGTACAAGACTTGGCTACTTTTCCTAAGTTTGCCTCCTGAACAGTGAACACACACAATTTTTTTTTGACTCAATTCTACAGTTTGTTAAGTGGGTGAAAAAAAAAAACTCCTTAATTGTATTTGGGTCAAAAATAGGCACCAGTAGAAATGAATGGGAAAACTGTAATTTAGAGGATTCTAAAATAAGCCAAAATAAGACACCAGGTGACAGCAAAGTCACTTCATCTTTAGGTTTTAGCTCTAAGAACTTGTTGGAATGATATTTTAATATAGTTAAAAAAAAATTAAAAATAAGCATAATTCGCATAGAAAATATGGTACTTTTTGAAGTAAATAAATTCAAAAATACCCCCAAAATAAAAATACACATAATAAATGGATAGACAAAACTTAAATGAAAATAAATAAAATAATAAAAATTAGGATCACACCTGTGCCCACATTTGTCCACAATTACAGGATTAAGGGCTATAAAGTGAATTCTTTTTTTTTTTTTTTTTTTTGTGGAAGGTAAAAATTTATAAAATAAATAATTTTTCATACAGTGAGTCATACAGGTATCAAAAAATCTTTTTATGTTCTGCTGAAAGAAGTCATATCATGAGGGTGGAGCTTAATTCTCTTCTCACTTTTTATTTGTAATTTATTAATGGTAATACCTTTTTGTTTTTCTCTTGTATAATGGCATTCAAACAATAAAAAGTTAGTGTATAGCTGAATCTGTTTATCTGTTTCAACACAGAATGGATTCAGTGAAATGAGGACGTCTAGTGCACAGGAAGGTAATTCTCTATTCGATTTTCCATTTTTACCTGTTCTTTCTTTGCCATGTGAATTTGTAGCATTAGCCACAATTGACATTTTTGTCCTGATGTATCTACAGCTGCTCCGTCCAGCACCCCTCAGCCCATACCCACAGCCCTGCACACTGAGAACGGTTTGTCATCTTCCTCCTCTTCAACCGCACCGCCTGCCCTCAGCACAGCTCTTTCATCACTTAGCAGGTACTATCGCATCATTATAATTTCAGCTTTATTAAACATTCATGAGGAAATCAGTCTCCTTATGGTCTTGTGGTTGCCTGTTCTCTCAGTCACGTGAGCAGCGTTACCTCTCTCGGATCTTCTGCGCCCACCAGCTCTTCTCTGAGCGTAAGTTTCTTTTGTGAAGACTCCTATTTCCACTGAGTTTCCTCACTTTATTCCCCTCTTTACCTGAGCTTCTCTCCCTCATTTGTCCTGATTTCAGCAATGTGCTGCTTTTTTGATATTTGAGGGGCTTTATGGATGTGTTTCAGATCAATTTTAAATGAATTTTAATGTTTCCTTCAGAACCAGATGGGCGCTGATGCGAATGTGAACATGAACACATACTCTGGCTCTGTGCCCAGTGCGTCGGTCAACATGAATGGCCTGAGCACAGGAAACCAGAACATCGCGGCTAACGGCCCACCCGCTCCCTCTGCTGTCCGTTCTGCTCCGCTGCAGAACACAGTCACACCCTCCAACACCTCTGGTCAGTCACAAACATTCACTGCATATGAGCAGAGTTGGCGGAAACTTTATGGTTGATTTACTGTTGACAACTTTTTATTATTTAAAGTAAACAAACTAAAAGTTATTAGCATTTCATGTCAGTTTGTAAATCGTTTGTGTGGTTGGTGTAATATTAAAAATGTATGTTTTAACTGAATCTTGTTTTCCACCATATTTTCAATATGATCAGGTAAGGCGCCTCCTAACCTGGCTCAAGGGATACCGCCGCTGCTGGCCAGTCAGTATATCATGGGTCCTGGTGGCCTCCTTCCTGCTTACCCGGTTAGTGTATAGCTGATCTGCTCTCAGATGGAAGCAAAAATATATGTACAATTATGTTTATCTTTGTTGAAGTCAAGTGTGTTGCCTGAATCACATTGATGGCATTGATCTGTGACTTTCTCATCCCTAAAGCCGATCTATGGATATGAAGATCTACAGATGATGCAGTCCCGCCTGCCCATGGTAACAATTTCATAGTACACTGTTCTTTCACAACACTTGACTCGATGCTCAGTTTGCATCCATTAAAAGAAGTTTGCCCCAAAATAAACTGTGCTAACTAGGGCTGCACTATTTGGGGAATATTTTCCTTTAATGGTCCAGGTTTGCTGTACTTGTTTGTTTGAGCTGCACAATTTAGCTAATGATCTATTATAGATCAATATGAAACATACTTGTACTTTATTTTCATTATGATTATTATTTGTAGTGGTTGTAGTATAAAATTAAGGTAATTAATTATTTTGAATGAGTGCTCTCTTTTCACTTTTGTATTCGAAATCGCCCATACTCTGTTTAGGCCTATAATTTGTGGGCATGAGGGAGCCTCTATCTATAATTGAAATTCCTTTTGAATGCACACTTGCTTTCACTTTAACTTTCAAATTTATGATCACTCATACTTTGTGTACAGGTAGAGGGCAGGACTGACCGCATATTTTACAAGATAAGAGATTTATTAGTGACACTCGGGATCAGTTAATAATTGTAGCACATGTTGTCCAACTGATCTAAATGGTTTTTATTTCGATAAAAAAGCAAAACGACAGTGCCACGTAATGTAATTGTTTACAGCAGCAAATCTACTCATGACTCCTTTTAATAATATTGTAAAATGATGGTTATTTTTTAGGGGTGGCACGGTTCACGAAACCGACGGTTCGGTTTGTATCACGGTTTTAGGGTCACGGTTTTCGGTTCTGTACGGTTCTTTTTCTTTTTTTCTTTTGATCTTTAAAGGGTTAGTTCACCCAAAAATGAAAATTAAGTCATTAATTACTCACCCCCATGCTGTACCAACCCCGTAAGACCTTCGTTCGTCTTCGGAACACAAATGAAGATATTTTTGATTAAATTTGAGAGCTGTATAACTACCACATTGGCTCCTAAAGGACTGCCTCTTGACGGCCCAGAAAGTCAATGAAGAAAATGTTTAAATATCCCAAGTGACTACCGTGGCTCAACTATATGTTTATCAAGCGACGCGAATACTTTTTGTGCGAAAAAACAAACAAAAATAACGAGTTTATTCGACTATTTCTTTTCTTCCTTGTAGGCCAGAACGAGACTTCCTTAGATTTCCACGACGCATGCGCGAGAATTGCGATCTGCTCACACCAGCTTACACTACTTCAGATCTCAATTCTCGCGCATGCGTCGTGGAAATCTAAGGAAGTCTCGTTCTGGCCTACAAGGAAGAAAAGAAATAGTCGAATAAACTCGTTATTTTTGTTTGTTTTTTCGCACAAAAAGTATTCGCGTCGCTTGATAAACATATAGTTGAGCCACGGTAGTCACTTGGGATATTTAAACATTTTCTTCATTGACTTTCTGGGCCGTCAAGAGGCAGTCCTTTAGGAGCCAATGTGGTAGTTATACAGCTCTCAAATTTAATCAAAAATATCTTCATTTGTGTTCCGAAGACGAACGAAGGTCTTACGGGGTTGGTACAGCATGGGGGTGAGTAATTAATGACTTAATTTTCATTTTTGGGTGAACTAACCCTTTAACACTCCAGAAATGTACTTCAGCATGTGATGTATAGCTTAATTATCCACACTTTAGGATACAGTATAAAAAAATGATATTCATGCAATCATGCACAAACTGAATTTGACTCTTTGACTTTAAGCACATTTTGGGACTATCTCAGAGGAAAGCTAGGTGAGATTATGACACAGCAAGAGAGAAGACATTGACATGCTTTTCATTTAATTGGCAAAAAAAGGAGAATGTGTATCACTATGTCTACAAGAACTTGTGCATTTTTATCGTACAAATCTTATTTGCACAAAGAAATTAACTTGCATTTATCAACTGCCAACTTTTGTAGCTCTTACAAAAATTCTATCTTTTAAAAGAAAAAACCCTACATGAAAACCTCATTGCCTATAATTAAGCTATAGCAATAGCAAAGGCCATAAACATAAAGTGAAAAATAAGTCAACCTCAACACAAAACACAGTATCAACAATGCTTCTATTCCCAGAGAGTGAGGGTACTTTTTTTTCACTTGAAATTAAAGTGCAGAATTTGGAGACATTTGACTGAAGCTCTTATCTAAACATAAAGTGCCACTGTAGCGTTATATTAAAATATCATAACATGAAATCCAAAATGTTCCCACACACTGGACTTACACCATAGACTTATACGACGCTGGCGCATCCTCCAACTCCCTCATCTCTCCCACTTGCCATTTCTCCGCGTGCCGTGACCTGCAGCGCTCCATACTCCACTTTTACTGGCTTGTTTACTAACTTGACTTACTTTACTTACGCTGCCCAGAGCGATCGGTAATGACATCAAATACCGCGAAAGTGATTGAAAAGCATACGGAGCCGTCGCTCTTGCACTAGATTGATGTTATTCACCGGTCGCTCTGTGCAGCGCCGATCCAAGTCGAACAAGCTTATGTCGCGCGAAAAGAAAACACATGTCGCATACGGGCACGAGGCGCATGCGTCGAACCGTGAGACGCACACACGCTCCGAACCGAGACAAGCGAACCGAACGGTTCGGGTGTTTTTTCATGTACCGTGCCACCCCTATTATTTTTAGATGACTTGTCCTTTTTAAGATTTTTATTTCTTAGGGATAAATTAAATTAATTTTTCTGTCTCTTCCCGATGCAGGATTATTATGGCATGGCTTTCCCTGGTACAGCGCTAGCTGGCAGAGATGGAGGATTAGCAAGCAATCCCTACTCGGGTAAGCAGACACCGTTGTTATTGTTTTATGCTACTGTTGATGAGTTGTTGCATTCCAATACTTGGTCAGTCTAAAACTTCTGTCTTGCTCGTACAGGTGAACCCACCAAATTTGGCCGCAGCGACTCAAACTCCCCAGCCCCTGCCAACAGTCTCTCATCTGTGCCACCCTCACAGTCTCAACAGAGTGCTGTTCCCCCTCAAAATCAAGGACCGCAGAACCCAGGTCAACCCCAGCAGGGACAGACCCAGGCCTTCCTCAATCCCCCTCTGCCTCCAGGTTACGGCTACACCAGCCTGCCCTACTACCCCGGGATGCCAGGAGTGCCCAGTGCCTTCCAGTACGGCCCCACTGTCTTCATGCCCCAAGCATCCACAAAGCAACACAATATGGGCCCGTCCAGCCAGTACCAACACCAGGCTGGATACAGCCAGCACACATATGGCCCAAGTAAGTGCTAGTCATTTTAGCCCTGCAAAGCCTGGCACATGAAAGAGAAAAATAATTTTCGAAACTGTACCATTTATTTATTTATTTATTTATATATTGAACCTCATGACTAAATGTAAAAGAATATTTAAAGCTACACTGTGATTTTTTTTATGCCAACTAGTGGTGAAAAGGTATATGACCATCCAATGAATATTAGTTTCTGTTCCTCTCAATTCCGATTTCGTTTTAACTCCGGTGGCCAATGTAGTCCAAGATTAACATGGCTTCCAGTTCGATCTCGTCCATGAGTGTTAACTGAAACGTAAACGCGAAAGGCAAAGCTTTAAATAACGAGTATGTCCCTCTTTGGCTAATGTACTTTCAAGATGGAGGGGCAACATGGTGACCGACATTAGAACCCTTTACCCGTATGTATTTTCAATGGCATATTATTAGGGGTGTAACGATACACAAAACTGACGGTTCGGTTTTCACACGGTTTTGACGTCTCGGTTCGGTTTGATTTGGTTCGGTTTAGAAAGCTAAAATGGCTTTTTTTTTTTTTTTTTTAAACCGTGGTTTTAATTTAAAGACAAAGACTTTTTTTTCATTATTCAGTTACAATTAAACATTTCACAAGGATTTTTATCAAACTTGTATATTTAAGTTCAGTAATTTCACTTAAATAACAATTAATAGGTAATTATCATTACCATTTAAGTGAAACTACTGAACTTAAATATACAAGTTTGATAAAAATCATCATTAAAGAAGAAAATTTCAAATGGCATTTAGAGGCTTTTGCATCTGAACTCTTCAAGTGTTTTTAGCTAAGAATAAACTAAAAGAGTTACAGTGTAGCTTTGAAGGTTAGTGATTTTTGTTGTATTTAATATTTGATACATCAGGTTTTTATGGCTAATATAATATTTGAATTATGTATTTTAAGTAATTTTAAAGGCTATTATTCACTTAAAATAATCAAACGATACTTCCAAAATTAATGTTAGTGACAGCCCTATATAGAAGAATATGGCATTCATACTGGAGGGAAAAACCCTTCATTTTTTATTCAGAGGTCCCAAACTTGGCATAAGTGTGCAATTTGGTGCAGTTGCTATGTGTAAGCTAGCTTACTTTTTGACTATCAACTTATTCTGATAACTGATATTTATATGCATTTTATGCAAGTAGTCTACTTTATGGTTGTCTATATCTTCAAATAATGTCTTGGCAAGATATTTAAATGCTTAGTTTTATGATTAAAGCTCTGTAGTTTTTATTAGGGGGGCAAAATATATAAAATGCAACGATGTACAAAAACATTTCTCAAGTACCAATTTTGATGCTTTTTTTAAATAATTATTTTTAAGAAAAATCTTGTTAATGTATGTATAATAAAGTAATTTTGTGTCATTCCAGTAGGGCCTTTAATGGTCATAATGTTGATGTTTGGCTGGAAAATGCACTTGTTTTGAAATCTTTTTATTTTCTCCTAAGGCTTTGATGAGTTGTCCCAGGCTCATGCTGGAGATTATGGGAAAGGAGGATATGGCGGAAGCTCCCAGGCTAAAGGAGTCAGCAACAGCGTGGGAAAAGGTAGATCTTGCTCTCACAATTTTGGTTTGATGCCATAATATTCTTCTGTAAATAACACACATTTACCATTCTTTTATTTAATATACTTGTGTATAATGAATCCATATAAATATTATATATTCCACTTAATCTAATCTCAAATTCAAAAGCCCTAAACTGAACAATAAATGTATGTTGCGATGTTTAATATGAAGATAACGTAATGTGCCAATGTCTTATCTTATTTAACCCATTATCAATATAGTTGACTTGTTAACTTGTTAAGCGAGCTCAACGATTTGCAAATCGGGCTTAAATCTGGCTGAAAATCATGTAGCCTGAACTAGGCTTTATAAATCTTACTAAACCGACTGTAACAAACTGCTTGCGCATGTATTGAATAAACAGTCATATGATGTTTTCATTCACATATTTCAAACATTTTCTTAGCACCAGGACTGTCTGGATCTGCGAGTTCAGACCTCACTGGAACAGTGTACGGCAAGACTCAGGTGAGGTTCACATTTCTGCTTGTGAAAACACCTGAATAACATTATTTACTTTGACATACTGGTGTTAGGCTTCTTGCACCAAAACAGTCATTTTAGTTTTTAATGACCATTTTCAACCCTCTGTGTCTCTTCGTATCAACCTTATTTTTCAATGTGGCCGAATAAGCCGTTTCCTGTGAAAAGTACAAGACTTCTAATTCAGTATCTGCTAACAGTGTAGTAAATGGTAACTAGTGCTACAAATCAGTGTCTCTTGTGATTTTTAAAATGAATTAAAATAGCAGTTTGCAACATTAAGCAGTAGGGCTGCATGATATTGGTAAAAAATGGCATTGTGATATTTTATTTTTCCACGATATATATTGCGATATAAAAACAATTTCTCCAGATGACTTGAACAGCTCTATTTGGAAGGAATGAATCATTCAAGAATGACTGGGGTGGTTTTGCCATGGAGTAAATCTGCATTAAAACTAATATTAACTAATGTAGTTAACTAGACTTTAATAAATGGAACCGTAAAGTGTTTCCGATTGATGTCTCTTGAGTTCAGTGTTGACAGATGAGTTGTTTTAACCATTCATTAGCCTAAAGTGAAGCGATTCAAAAGAGTCATTGGTTCGCGAATCGGACGTGTCATTAACGGTCGGACCACGGCACACGACACGTTGTGCGACTATCCAGCCAGTTTAGGACATCGCACAAGATTTGTGTCAACACAGAAAACATTTCATAACTGGATAGATTTTTTTTTTTTTTCAAAGTGTTCTTTATGTCTTCTGAATGTATGGAACGCTTTTCAGAGAAGATATGGCGACGTTATTTTAGCACAATTCACAACCAGTGGTAGCGCTTTAGGAAGGCTTACAGAAAACAGCGTGCAAATTCCAGTCTTGCGCTTGATTTTTAAACTGACGGGTCTTGCAAATTGATGAACTCACACTATGACGGTTCAACTTTGCAATTAATCCGCGAATCACAAGCGTTACTGCTGGCACGTAGCCATACTGATTATGGATCAACTACGATCCCTAATTGACATCACACATCCTTGCGATGTGACTATCGTGGATGCGCACATCATGATATCGATGCTAAAATGATACATCATGCAGCCCTATTACGCAGTGTAATGGGCTCTTCTTGTACAACCATTCACCAGCAGCCATATCACCCTTTAGCCAAGACTGGTTTCCCACTATAGCTAAGCAGGGCTGAGTCTGGTTACTACCTGAATAGGAGACCTCCTGAGAAAACCAGGTTGCCGCTGGAAGAGGTGTTAGTGAGGCCAGTAGGGGGCGCTCACCCTGTGGTCTGTGTGGGTCCTAACGCCCCAGTATAGTGACTGGGACACTATACTGTCAAAAAGCACCGTCCTTCAGATGAGATGTTAAACCGAGGTCTTGACTCTCCGTGGTCATTAAAAATCCCAGGATGTCCTTCGTAAAAGAGTAGGGTGTAACCCCGGCATCCTGGCCAAATTTGCACGTTGGTATCTGTCCATCATGGCCTCCTAATCATCCCCATATCTCATTAGCTTCATCACGGTCTCTTCTCTATCAGTAAGCTGGTGTGTGGTGGGCATTCTGGTGCATTATAGCTGCCATCGCATCATCCAGGTGGATGCTGCACATTGGTGGAGGTTGAGGAGATCCCTCCCCCCCCCTTTCCATATGTGAAGTGCTTTGAGGTCCCAGAAAAAGCACTACATAAATGTAACAAATTACTATTGTTATAATTTGACACTGACACAGGAGGCCTCGCACATTCAAGGTAAAAATGTTGCAGCCGCTCTCACGCTAAAATAAGATGTATTAAACAGTTTTATTAATGCTGTATCTTTAAGACTTCTGTCTGTAAATGACCTTGCTTATGATTGGCTGATTACTTCACATGTGAGGTTCAAGACATGTTGTTGAATCACAGTTGATTCATCCTTAACTTGCATGAGATGTGTGATGCGCCAGCTGTTTGTGGTTGCATAGCATGTTCATTACATTGGGGTGGAACAATGTAGGGAGGAGGGTGTTTCTCAGAAATCGCTTGCTGCACCTTTTAACGGGAAAACCAAAAAAAAAAAAACGAAGCACAAATGATTGAATATATTGGATTTCAAGTCATTTTATTGAATCATTGGAGACACTCATATTTGTGGTGGCATTACGATGACATTGAAAGTTCATCACTGCTTGGACATATATTGCGACAGCCTTTTCCAGAAGTCACACACAGTGAAACGACAGCTTATGACTAACTCTGACTTTTTTTTTATATATAAATGTTTGTTAACCAGAGTCCCCTGCCCTTAAAATAAATACTTACATGGTACCTATAATGTTTAATTATATTATTTAAAATCAGGCAGAATTGGTGTTGTCAAATGTGTTAACTGCCTTAAGTTAACAGCCTTTAAAGGGTAACTAAACCCCTGGTCAGAGCCTGACTCCACCCACTGGCAATATTTGAAAAATGCTGAGAAAGTGGGCAGACCCCAGCGGAGATAGAGGGGGCGAAATAGATGCTAAAACACTCTCCTGATCGTTTTCAATACTCGCAATTCCTACTCCTGACTTGCTACAGTGGTTTTGAGAAAACAAGCTGGGTTTTATACTACCAAGGGCGTAGCTCGTACCAAGAGCGTGGTGAGCTGAAACGTGCGTACGTCACGAAGAACCGCTACCATCCAATAGGAAAATTCAACTGCATTAGCCATCGTTCAACCTGAAGAGGGCAGCACTAAGATGTTTTTACACCATATATTGTAGAAATAAAACACTTTATACATAAATGTCAAAAAAGTTACTTGAATCAATGAGCGGTATTAATAAAGATCCATTCTTACAGATCATTAACTAAAAAATGTTGGTTTAGGGGTTAGTTACTCTTTAAAAAACCAAGTGGTAGAAGGCGCTATGACATCTTTTGAAAGACTGCTGAATCACCTGATCAAAATATGTGCAAGGAAGATGCAGAAACAAGCGATGGCATACGTAAAGAAATGCATATGTAAAATAATGCAATCATCAACATTAAACCGCATATAAATCAAAACTGCCAAATGTTACTGAATGAAATGTCGACCCAGGACGAGCTACAGGACTGTGCAAACTTTGGGGGTGTTTGTGGACTCGATTTACTCCATAAATGTTTGGATGATCATTCTGTATCTGATAATGTCTTTGTCAAGCTTTTCAAGTGTTGATAAAGGCTCTGTTCTTTTGATATATTGCTTGTTCAGATATTCATGCAAAAAAATAAAATAAAAAGGCCATGGAGTTAATTTTATTTATTTTAACATTGAATAACATTTTAATGTATTAGTCATTCATTTAAAAAAAAAAGTTAAATAAATAAATAAATGGGTCCTTTCAAAGCCATTCATCTCTTTTCTCTGACCCCTCTAGACATTTGACAAGCAGGGTTTCCCTACAGCGGCCGGCCCTGCATTCAGCCTGCCCTCGGCTCTGGGAGGAACCGGCCCGTTGAACCCCGCAGGTGCCCCTGGATATGCCCCCGCACCCTTCCTTCATATACTGCCCCATCAGCAGCCCCCCTCACAGTTACTGCACCACCACATGGCTCAAGACACACAGGTACATCACATCTAAACAAAAAACTCTGAGGTGGAAACGTAAATCTTAGCTATGAAGTAATAGTCCAAATTTTTTTTGTTACAGAATCTTTTGACCCATTTTTTTGATGTTGTTACACCAGGCTTTTATGAGTATGAGCATTATATTCTCAAACTGAGCAAATATATGCAATCTGGTGCTGTTGGTGGTATTTGTGGCCAAAAAGTGAGATTGTATAAATCAGTGAGATTTACAGAAGTATGATGCATACTACTTGCATAAAACGCATACATATCAGTTATCACTCTACGTTAGTAGGAGGAGATTTAAATTCTTAGTTTCATGATCAAAGCTCTGTAGTTTTAATTGTAGGGGCAAAATATATAATGCATTGTAATACTATGACGATTGAGACATGTTCAAATAAACATTCCTCAAAAGCTTGGTGCATATTTAATACTCGATTATCCGTACATCACTTAAAAGCAATCATGTTAAAATGCAAGCCAACCGAAGTTGCTTTAGTTTAGTAAACTTCAGTCCAGACAGTATAAGAGTTATTTGTTTACTTTATAAAAATAATTTAGTTTGTCAACGTTTGAATTGCCATAGTGTATGAGTGTGTTAAATAAACTTGCCTTGCGTGTGCCACTTCCTGAAGAGGGACATTTTTACAATTTACTGGCTAAAAGGTATAAACTATCAATCAGAATAGAGAGGGCATGTTAGAAGATTGTGTACAAGTTTTTCCAGTAAAGTTGTGATCATCTGGATCATTTGTAATGTGCATATCAAATATGATTTCAAGTGGTAATGTTTTTTGGTCTTTTCTGTCTTCTGCAGGGGCAACGCAGTCAGTCCAACAGCATGCAGAAGAGTCAGGGCAAGTCCAACTACAGCAGCTCTCCTTACTGGGCCAACTGAGTGCTCCTTTATACTGTTACTGATCTAAAAGCCCAAATCTGTGTCCGCACTGTCCTGACTCTAACATGAAATGCACACACACACTGTATCAGTTCTCCCCCATCCCCCTCCTCCAAGGTTCTCCTCTGCTTTTTCCCCATTTTTTGTTTTTTTCCTTCTCTGAATTAGGTTTTTCCATGTAACATATTTATGTAAGTATTTATATATACTGTAAATGTTAAGAAGCCGAACATGAGATGTGGTCGCTCCATTTTATTTTTTTGAAGGACTTTTGTTTGTTTACTTTTTAAAAACTGCAGAGATGTAGCAAAAAATTAAAAGGAAAAGCATTGAGGAAAACTTGGAGACGTTGCGATGAGAACTAGAGCACTGATGGCGGAGGAGGGTGAACTGTGGGGGTTTCATCCATTCAGACATCTTTGAGGGGCTTCGCAAACCACTCGAGTCCTTTCCTCTAGGAAATGTTCTCCCGTACAATGGTTCGGAAATTCATTTGTCGCCTGACAGGAAAAAACAGCCCATAAATTTTATATTTTACTCTTGTTGCCCTCTGAATAAAGGTTCTGAGCTATTCGTCTGTCTTGTTGGTCTTTTTTTTTTATTGATCTGGGATGCATCTTTAAATCTTTTATGTTGTTGTTTTACTAAAAGATTAGAATTGGTTAATTTTAACAATGAAACAGTTGAAAAGTTTTCATTAGAAAAACACTAACATGAAATGCTGCTTGATTGCAAGTTTGAACTAGCCCGATTTTCTCAGTATTGGCTTTAAAATAATTTTAGCCAATTCTTCAGTAACAAATGTCACTTTTTTCACAATCACTTTTTTAGTCTTGTAGTAGTTCAGTCTTTAGTCATTGGATTCTTAAAAATGTTTCTTTTTAATGTAATTTTGAATATATGTATGTACTGTGTGTATGTAGTCCGATAAATGACTACTGTTGTTTTAAAAAGGTATACATTTATTGTTTTGTAACTACAGAATTTAGTATTTTCTGTGGGTAAAGTGAAATCACCTTTAGCTACAGATTTTTTTTTCCAAAGCAGCTTTACAGAGATAAACAGCAAAATGATGCAAACAGAGTTCAAGTAAACTAGCTCTAAAGACCATAGTAAACTCATTATTCAGCTGAAATCAGTTTAGTTTTGATTAAAATCCAAAAAATAATTTATTATGGAATAAGTTCAATTCAACTATAAAGCCAGTCTGGAGAAAACACTGATGTGTCTCTTCTCATACAATAGTATCAGTGCAGCCAAATCAATAATATTGGTGAATATTAAGTGTCCCTAATTTTGCAAGCCAAACTATCAGGTGGCATAAATGAGGGAAAAAAAGGTTTGTCAGATCGTGAATTGATTCAAATATTCACCCTGTTCCTTCTACTTGAAGTTCGCGATTCATTACGCCATCAAAATTTCCTTACGAAATTTATTTAATAAATTTTTATTTAGTTTATTTATTTTCTATCCCATTTTTTAATTATTTGCTAAAATATTGTAAACTGGAGCCGATAGAAATGATGAATAAAAAAGGATAAGGGTATTTAGATATCTATAATGTAGCCTACAACATTGTAATTTTACACATGGACACATGACACGAATATACGCGATTTGTTAAACGATAAAATAGGTTGAAGTGAATTATTACATCTCACGAACATATCCTAAATAGATTGAGGGAAAAGGCTCTACAAACTTGCAGTAGTTTAGGTGCTTTATCTCGTCTAAGCTGGTTCTGTAAACAACACTGATGCTGCTTTGCATCTCCGCAGGAGACCATTTATATACCATATATTATACACACACAGTAGTCAACATTCAAAGTGGATCAAAACCTTCCATCAGTTATTCATGAATTTTGAACAATACCCGTTCTTGTCTTAGGACAACTTTAATTAACTTTAGATCCACTTCAAATGTTGACTACCTATTTAGTCCCTCAGCGCTTAGCATGTGGTTAGGAACACTAGAGGGCGCCAGTATCAGTGTTAGTGTTGTGATGAGGCGCTGTCAACTGTAGCCTAATGTTAAAAAGTGCTGTCAGACTGTCAGAGTGGGGGGAAAGTAACACAGTATTGTTCACTTGTATCATTAGTGCAAGATACAAATATGTATATATATTTGTAACATCTAACACTATATTCTTAAATGCCTTACTGCTTAAAAAAAACTCTTACGGCAAAATATAAATATTAAGGACACATATGTTCATTTAAATACTTAAATGCGATGTGGCACCCTTTCAATAGAAGATACAGTCCCTGGTGCAACATAACACTATAAAGAATAATAATAATAATTTACAGTGATGTCATGGCATTTTATTGTGGAATATATCATGACTGGAAAGTATTGACCAATGAGAAACAAGGATTGGAATTATTCTATAGCATCCTCCATTTCATTTTGCATTTAAATTATTTTTAAGGTGATTTGTATTGTAAAATAAAATGTGTATGTATGTATGTATGTATGTATGTATGTATACTCACCTAAAGGATTATTAGGAACTAACTAATACTGTGTTTGACCCCCTTTCGCCTTCAGAACTGCCTTAATTCTACGTGGCATTGATTCAACAAGGTGCTGAAAGCATTCTTTAGAAATGTTGGCCCATTTTGATAGGATAGCATCTTGCAGTTGATGGAGATTTGTGGGATGCACATCCAGGGCACGAAGCTCCCGTTCCATCACATCCCAAAGATGCTCTATTGGGTCGAGATCTCGTTACTGTGGGGGCCATTTTAGTACAGTAAACTCATTGTCATGTTCAAGAAACAAATCTGAAATGATTCAAGCTTTTTGCCATGGTACATTATTCTGCTGGAAGTAACCATCAGAGGATGGGTACATGGTGGCCATGAAGGGATGGACATGGTCAGAAACAATGCTCAGGTAGTCCGTGGCATTTAAACGATGCCCAAATGGCACTAAGGGGCCTAAAGTGTGCCAAGAAAACATCCCCCACACCATCACACCACCACCAGCCTGCACAGTGGTAACAAGGCATGACGGATCCATGTTCTCATTCTGTTTACGCCAAATTCTGACTCTACCATCTGAATGTCTCAACAGAAATCGAGACTCATCAGACCAGGCAACATTTTTCCAGTCTTGAACTGTCCAATTTTGGTGAGCTCTTGCAAATTGTAGCCCCTTTTTCTTATTTGTAGTGGAGATGAGTGGTACCTGGTGGGGTCTTCTGCTGTTATAGCCCATCCGCCTCAAGGTTGTGTGTGTTGTGGCTTCACAAACGCTTTGTTGCACACCTCGGTTGTAACGAGTGGTTATTTCAGTCAAAGTTGCTCTTCTATCAGCTTGAATCAGTCGGCCCATTCTCCTCTGACCTCTAGCATCAACAAGGCATTTTCTCCCACAGGATTGCCTCATACTTGATGTTTTTCCCTTTACACACCATTCTTTGTAAACCCTAGAAATGGTTGTGTGTGAAAATCCCAGTAATTGAGCAGATTGTGAAATACTCAGACCAGCCCGTCTGGCACCAACAACCATGCCATGCTCAAAATTGCTTAAATCACCTTTCTTTCCCATTCTGATATTCAGTTTGGAGTTCAGGAGATTGTCTTGACCAGGACCACACCCCTAAATGCATTGAAGTAACTGCCATGTGATTGGTTGATTAGATAATTGCATTAATGAGAAATTGAACGGGTGTTCCTAATAATCCTTTAGGTGAGTATATATATATTAGTGCTGTCAAATCGATTTTTTATTAATATATATTATATTTGTGTGTACTCTCACACACACATACAGTTTGCATTTATAGCATTAACTGAGCTTCTTCCTTCCAACTTTTAATTAATTCCCTTAACAAAGATACTTTTAATAAGAAACTGCTATTATAAGAATAAAAGATGTATAAGGAATAAATAAATTAACAAATTTTGAAAAAAAAATTAATATATAATATTAATATATATAATATATATTTTTTTTTTCTTCAAATATTATACATATATGTAGGCTAATATCTTTCTTCTGTGAAGGGCATACAAAAAATAGATTTTGAAATTCATTGCGATCTAAACAAAATTGACTTTCTTTTTATGGTAAAAAAAGAGACATTTTTTCAAAATATTTGTGTTCCACAGAAGAAAGAACGACGTGAGCGAGTAAATAAAGATAGAATTGTAATCCTTTTAAATGTTGTATTATGGAGCAGTGAATTATTGTTCTTCATCATATCACACTGCTCCTGTGACCCTGATGATGATGCGGTCTTCATGGCTCACGCTATTGTGTATATTCATCCACTTCGACATTTAGTGCCGGCCTGCAGGGTTAATTACTCTGATGCAGTGAGGCTTTGCATTAATTGATGCAGTGTTTGCATTCATTCATTTACTTTGCTGTAGCATAAGAGTGTCTGTCAGCTGAATAGCTGGCTGGCTCAGAATAATGTAGTCTCTGTGTGCGTGTGTGTGTGTGTGTGTGTGCATATAGAGGGAAAATGTTTCTAAGAATGAAGTTGTGTGTCATCTATGCTCTGATTTGCTGAGAATAACAATGATCTCCTGCCAGTGGGACCAGTGAGGGGCTCCCACATTGCCATCAGGGCCACAGAGCTCTTTTTGTGTTGCTGCTGTGTGTTTTCTGGCTGTCCCTCTCACATATGCAGGTCAATGGGCCCAGCCTGTCTGATGTTTGACTACTGTCTCTTTCATTTCCATCAGCATTTAGAACATAAAATTCTCCCTGCAAAAATTCAATTTAGAGAAGCCATCAAGTATTGACTGCACCGACCGGTCAAATCATTTTACATGCTGCTGACCCACTTCTCTTATTGCATTTGGTGAGCAAGTGCACAAATGAATAAATGGGTTTTATGCATTAGGTGTTAGGTGGACTGAGGAGTTACACTGGCAGTGTAAAAATTATAATATGATATTAAAGGGGGCTTATAAAGCCTAATTAAACAATCATTTTTTGGCAGCACATTTCGGTTGAGGACTTTCTCACTCACGTTAGGATATTCACCCGTAATTAAAACTGTAAGACCCCCCTTTTTTTGTTTTGACCTATTCTCTCCAGAATAAAGAAAGTCATACTGATTTGGATGGACAAGTAAATTAAGTAATTCATTCAAACATCTTAAGGGGGTGAACAATTTATTTAAAGTCCCCCTGTCAATAATTGTATCCCTTAAAACTTAGTTTGATCACCAAAATTACATATTTAAAAGTTTCTTTTTCCTTGAAAAATGTGTTAATGCCTTAAAGGAGTTTAGCTGATAATTTACTCACCCCCATGTCATCCAAGATGTCCACGTCTTTCTTTATTCCGTTCAGAAAAGAAATTAAGGTTTTTGATGAAAACATTCCAGGATTTTCTCCATATAATGGACTTCATTGGGAACCAAACAGTTCAAGGTCCAAATGAGAGTTTCAGTGCAGCTTCAAAAGGCTTTAAACGACACCAGACGATGAATAAGGGTCTTATCTAGGACCCTTGGAGTCATGACTCAAAAAAAGATTTGTTCATTTTGATGAATGAGTTTGAACAGGAGATTCCTGAATGCTCATCACAGAACAGAGCAAGGCGAGCATTTGTGCTTATAAAACTTAAACTTTTTATTTTATTTTTTAAATGACCGATCGTTTCGCTAGAGAAGACCCTTATTCATCATCTGGTGTCGTTTAAAGCCCTTTGAAGCTGCACTGAAACTCTCATTTGGACCTTGACCAGTTTGGTTCCCAATGAAGTCCATTATATGGAGAAAATCCTGGAATGTTTTCATCAGAAACCTTAATTTCTTTTCAACTGAAGAAAGATAGACGTGGACAGCTTGGATGACATGTGGGTGAGTAAAATATTGGCAAAAGTTTTTTTTTAAAAGTGACTCCTTTAATAGCTTCAATGTAGAAGTTCTATGATATGCAAATTGGCCCCACCTCCACTCACTCACACCAGCTCAGAGATCCACTAGTTGATGATCACACCTTGACGTGATTGGTTACATAGTTTGTGACGTCAGAAACACCAGCGATTTCAAACCCCGTTTTTGAGACTGTCTTTGGTTCACTGCAGTTTTAAGGAGAAAATACTCAGCAATGGTGCTGACTTATTAGCATATGTTTTGTCAAAAGCATATTAAAAAAAAACATATAGACAACATTAAAAGCTTGATTTTCACCATAGGGGACTTTTAATCTTAAATAAATCAAAAGGTTACCTAGTCATGTGAAGTGTCAGTTTGCGAGCGTAGCACGCGACTTTTAAAATCGGAACAGATTTTATAACATGGTGATTTTATAACATGATTTTATAACATGTCATTACTTGACATCATTGACATGGAGAAAAATTGATCAGTACTCGATTTTCTATGAAATCAATCAACTCCAAGTCAGTTAACCAACCAACCAACCAACCAACCAACCAACCCCAACTTAGTTAACCAACCAACCAACCCAAAAACAGCAGACTGTCTCAGACTTTTGGGAACTAACTCAATTTGCCAGACTAGGCCTATATCGGAGCAAGTGTATTCCAGCCTTAACTTTGTAGGCCTACTAAAATGTTGATTAGCCTACTTATTCGTAAAAAAATAAATAAATAAATAAATAAACAGGCGTTAATACAAAATAATAATAATAATAATAATACATAGCACTAACCCACAACTTTTGTTTTGAACGCCTTTGTGTGGGGGGTCAGACCCCCCAAACCCCCATAATTCGCACCCTGGGATAATAATTATCCAGTGATTTCCGCACATTACGTTTGTTTACTCAGCTCTTAAGAGGTGATAAATAAATGCTTAATTGCAGCAGAAGGAATGCACGCTGGTAACTGTTCTCAGAGAAAGACACTTGAAGGGGGGCGACTCGGGCTCGCAGGGTAATGGCTGTCAAGCGGAATTTGCGCCCCCCGGTAGAGAAGCGACGCGCTGAATGGGGTTTCCCGCTACCTCCGTGAGCTGGGTACTTGATTCCTCTCTAAAATCTCTGCATGTTCCCCCTTTTCTCCTCCTCCCTCAGTGTTTTAAATTGCAATCCTGCTCTCGCACTCAATGGCGTGTTCATGGGGTGTTTTCGTCCCCCTTTCATCTCGTTTATAAGGACCGTGAGATATTCTTGTCCCTCGTCTGTTGTAGGATTTGACAGCGGCTCCATTCACGGAGAAATTGGCCGTAATTAGTGCAATTATGCTGATTCGCACTTGTACTGCAAACGGAACAGAGCGCGGCGGGATAACCAAAACAAAGATCAATCAATCATGACGTGAATGAGAACGACGCGTAACGCTCGCCACATAATGATGCCATCAAAAGTATGTCTGGTGACGAGCGGATGCGACTGTGAGAGGAATAATTATAAGCAGCCCACCACCTTAGATCTGTAAGTCACACGTTTATGGACAGAATGTTATGGACTCGACGTAAACAACAAGGCAAACAATGTGTTAACTCAAGAGCAATGTAGCCTACAGAAAAACAACTTTTGACTGATGGATCATGGCACGTCTTTCTCATATCTGACCAATAAATCAAAAATAAATATTATGAAACTCTATATGACTGGGCATGGGCAGTGTAGGCAGCATGCTAATATTCCGTGGAGATTGCTGTAAAATAAAATAATTAAAGTTGAGTGGCAGCTAGGCTTTTTAATATTTCGGATCAACATCTTGGCCAGTTGGTATAGGCCTTGTTTCTCCGCAAAGAAAAATAGTCCCAAAATAAGCCAAAGCATCATGCGTTGCCTGGCATGTCACTAATGGCGAACAAACTGGAACAGACCCAGTTCACACCAAAGAACACTGACTGACGAAAACGTTCTTAAGGCTGATTTATACTTCTGCGTTGGACCTACACTGGAGCCTCTACGCAACAGACAACACGTTGGTTTTCATTTCTGCGCCGTTGTCCGCATCGACGTGCAATTACACATGCAGGGGGAGCATGTGAAACCGGGGAGTGGTTCTAGCAGACGAATCACAGTGCTTGCGGTACGCGTAGAATTGACACGTTGTTATATTTTGGGAGAGGTGCACGTCAGGGTATGCTGAAGGGTACACACGCTACACACACCCTACGGCGTAGCTACGGTGTGAGTTCGACGCAGAAAAAATTGGGCTTTAAAGGCCAATTTATACTTCTGCGTAGGGTGCGCGCAGTAGGTACGGCATAGCATACGCACACGTACCATACCGCGTACCCTTCGCCGTAGCCTGACGCGCACCTCCTCAAAAATGTAACTACACGTCGCGACGACGCGGACCGCAAGATCTGTGATTGGTCGGCTTGGTAGTATCGCATTTCCTCCTACGCATTTCCGCACGTACCATCTCACGCAGTCCCGTACGTACCATCTCCTCCGACGTCTTCTCTCGTTTCTGCCTTTTAGTTTTAGTAATTTCACTAAAATTAACCTTTTTTTCCTCCTCAATAAGCTCCATCTCCAACATGATCCGCTCTCTTTCAGTCGCCATTGATTGCTTGTAGTAACCTAGCCACGAGGAATCTAAACAGTGGAACATTAAAACCCTCCGACGCCAACTAGCGTTTTGGAGCAGTACTGCAGAGCAACCAAGACCTGCAGAAGTACACTACGGCGTACCCTCAACGCAGAAGTATAAATTGGCCTTAAGGCTGATTTATACTTCTGCGTCTGACCTACGGCGGAGCCTCTACGCTTTAGACTATGCGTTGGTTTTCATTTATACTTCTGAATCGTTGTCCGTGTTGACGCGCAATTACATGCAGAGGGAGCATGTGAAACCCGGGGAGCGGTTCTAACAGATCAATCAAAGCGTTTGCGGGACACGTAGAATTGACGTGTTGTTACATTTTTGGAGAGGTGCATGTCAGGGTACGCCGAAGGGTACACGCGCTACACACAGCCTACGACGTAGCTATGGCATAAGTTCGACACAGAAGTATAAATTGAGGCGTAGCTACGGCGTAAGTTTGACGCAGAAGTAAAAATTGGGGCGTAGCTACGGCGTAAGTTTGACGCAGAAGTAAAAATTGGGCATAGCTACGGCCTAAGTTTGACGCAGAAGTAAAAATTGGGGCATAGCTACGGCATAAGTTTGACGCAGAAGTAAAAAATGGGGCGTAGCTACGGCCTAAGTTTGACGCAGAAGTAAAAATTGGGCTTTAGCCTATTATAATCACACTTCTGCAGCCATTTGCACAACCTAATGTCGGTGGATTCTGATTGGTTGTCATTGAATTTATTGTTCATCTGCTGAAAAAAAAAGGCCTGAAAGTAATTCCAACAAATTTTTGTTATTGCTGTGTTGTAGACTTCATTCTTATAAAATTAGAACAATTATTAAAACGTTATGGTTATCATCTTTAGTATCAAAAGTGATAATAATGACGGAATGCTTGTTTCTGCCTCAAGAAAAAAGTGAGAAGTTTATTTCTCACAATTGCGAGTTTACATATAAAGTCGCAATAGCGAGTTATAAAGTCAGAATTGCAAGGCATAAACTCGGGAAATAAATTCAGATTTTTTTTCCTCAGAATAGCTTATTTAGGCCTATAGCGCACAATTCGGACTTTATAACTCGCAAATAAAGACTGAGATGTAAACTCACAATTCTGAGAAAAATTCATTTTTTCCCTTAGAATTGTAATTTATAACTTGCCATTGTGAGTTTTTATCTGACAATTCTGAGAAAATAAGTCAGAACTGCAAGATATAAACTCGTAATTGCATGTTAAAGTAAAAATTGTGTTATATAAAGTCACAATTGCAAGAAAAAAGTCGCAATTATCTTTTCAAATGTTTTATTCTATGGAGGAAACAAGCCTCCATATGATTCTGTTGATTTAAAGTGTGTAAAAACTGAGGTTGTCTTTTGTCATTTTAAATGCTCAAGCTCTTTAAAGCAGGATAGATTCTGATTGGCTGTCAATGTTTTTATTTTGTATTATTAGTTGGAAAAAAATCGGCTTGAATGTGTTTCCAATATCGTTTCTCTGTTGTTATCATTATCTGTGGTGGGGACTTCCCTATTCTCACAGTCTCAGAATGATGATTATTAAACATATACAGTATAGTTAGGCTATCATCTTTACTAAGAAATATAACTACAACTATTACTATATTGACATCCACTCCAACAGACGATAATATTCTGTTTATTTTAAGCATACTGCAGATTCGTCTTTTGCCATTTTAAAAGCTTGAGTTCTTTAAAGTGATTCCAACATTATTGTTCCTGGTTATTGTTATAATTGTGGTGTGGACTTCCCTATTGTCATAGAATTAGAGGGATTATCAAAACTAGTCATTATTGACATTATAGACTATTATATTACAGACATTATTGTCATTGGTGCAAATGGGCCTTAAAAATGAAGTGAAAACAAAAGCATCAAATAATTCTGTAATTGATCCGTGTTTTCCTACTCCGGGTTTAACTCAGAGTATATAAGTATCGGGGCAAGTATATGAGTCAACATTTAAACAGCTTTAAATCGCTTAAAGACTTAAATGTCTTAAATTTAAAACTGACATCTTAAAGATGTCTCTCAGATGTTTGTACACAGCAGATGCTTTCCAGATGACGTGCTCATACAGACGTCTTGCAAATCCGGCCTCAAAATGCGTCCTTTGATTCCTGTTAAAGCCACAATATGTATTTTTTCTGCATTAAAAATAGCAAAAATAACTGTATCTATGTTATATATTTCTGTTAGATATGTACTTACATTGTCCCGACAGTTTCCACCAAATTTCAAATACGGAGAAATGTATAGTTTAATTCGAAGACACGGGACGTTTCTTTATTTCCGTTTCGTCGCCCGTCTATGGCGTCATATAACCTTTGACTCCTCTATTTTCTCTAACTTCCTTGCGGAACCCGGCGAAACCGCCAAACACAAAGGGGAACACTGGACTACCGCCAATAAAGCAAAGAAAATGACGAAGAAAAAAAAGTAGTACGTATTTTTATGTGTGTAAATCACGTGCCCGCTCACGAGCGCTCACTTTTAACAGACACACTGTCCCCGGTGCTGCTCGCGCATAAAGCGCTCCCCGTTCACAGTAACCGTGTCGTCTCATTCAAAACAGCCAACTGTTGCTGTTAGTGAGCCGCGCACATTGAATACTCTTATGAGTCAGGCTGCGAATGTATGTGCCCGCTTCAGCGCGCTCATACTTACTAAATAAACGCCTCACCTCCGGCGCCGCGCACTCACTATTAGCCTTAGCACATAGTGAATGAATAACGCAAACCCAGTCAAACGTTTGACTGCAGTATCTTATGTGCTCATTAGCTCATTAGCTAAAGCTCAAACGTACCTGAAAAATATGACCCGAGAAGGGTTTGGGACAGGAGAAGCGTGACACAGGTAAACATTGGGGTTGCATTTAAAGCTTCTTGATAAGCTAAATCTACAGAGAGATGCGTATATCCGTATATTTTGTGAAACGATGATGTCATGTCATGAGCTGAGCTGGTTGTCATTGACAGCGACAACAACTCCCGTGAGCTCACGCTCTTTCCTGACGTCATCAAAGTACGTCTTTTGTTATTATTTTAAACGAGTGACCCCTGGTGGCCAAAAATCTCATACTGTACGTTTAACGCCTGACAGGAAACGTCCTAGAGACGTATTGCAGATGAGCAAACACTCTAAAAAAAATGGGCTACATCTTGCAGATGTGAACATGGACATCCATTAGACATCTCTGAGATTTAGGCCCCGTTTACACAAAGGGAAATCGCAGATATTTCCTGTGGTTTGGCCTCTCATTTAGATGAAATCACCGTTTTTATCACAGAAAACGATTATTTCTAAAAACTCCGACCAAAGTGCAGATTTCTGAAAACGCCGGTTATGTGTTGTCGTGTCAACTGGGAGAAACAGCGTTTTAGGTTCTCTCTTGTCGATTCTGAGGATTCTGATTGGCTTGCATGGCTTTATCCTTCTCCCTACACTGCCACCCATAGGTTTGGCATAGATATGATGGTGCTCGATGGCATGCGCGGGCGTGTGCACGATGTTATTATTGAAAACGGAGAAGGGGAAAATATCAATTTCTGGCTTTGTGTAAACGTGGCCTTAAGTACTACTATCAAAGTTTGCCGTGCCTCTGTGATGACGCAATTGGCCTTCAAATGTGCCCATCGAAGGATGCAGCCTCTGAATTAGGACGTGAATCACAGTGAAACAACCGAGTGCTAATTAAATTTAAGCACCCCAGTCCATGAAGGCCGATCAAGTTTGAAGACTGGAAAAAAACTAAAAAATGTATTACTTGTCATAAAACTACGTTTCTGGCCATAAATATACAGAATAACAAAACAGTGTAATTTGTCGTCATCTTCACAGAGGTATCTGGGAATAATGTCACATTCACAAGTTCAACGCAGCCGGATCTGGGTTGATGGAACGCGGTGTGTCTTTAAGACCCTGCGGAGCCCCGGTAACCCCACACGGCTCGTTGTCCGTACTCTCCCGACTCTCTCTGTAGTTATTTGAGGGAGGCGCTAGAACCATATCTCCACTTTACAAAAAAAAAAGGCAGAAGTAACGGCACTGTCTAGAGAGAACAAATCAAGCCAAAGCTGTGCAAACAGACTCTTGTGTCTCCCTCTCTCCGTGGCGTCGGAGTGTGTGCGGCCGATGCGCTGCAGGCTGAAGCGTTCGGAGGCTCGTATCCAGTTTAAATCCTGCGCTCACCCTCTGTTGAGTATATGTGGAGCTTAAGCGACACTTCTATGAGAATCCCCACTGAACAGCGAGACGAAGTTTGGTTGTTTTCCTGAACCGGGGGTGCTGGGGAGAGTCGAGGCGAGAGAGAGAGGGCGAAAGATGGTTTTGAACAGCCTCCCGTGCGTCCTGGTTTCGCTGTGCTTGGTTTTTTTCTCGTCTTCTCCGTGCAAAGCTCGGATTTACACCAACCACTGGGCTGTTCGGATAGCCGGCGGACCTGAGCAAGCAGAGCATATCGCCAATAAATATGGGTATAGAAACCTGGGCCAGGTACGTGTGTCCTGCACAAAGATGTTTTGAAGCACCTCACGTGTGTATTTCATCGTATTTGCTGTCCAACGCTGTTTCCCATCAGTTCAAGTGTCTTATAGCTTTGTTGAAGTTCAAACGTCAAGGCTGGAAGCCTTTACACAAGTTTCACAGAGTTTTACATGTTGTGTTGTGATAGTTGAGAAAGTTGAATTTATGCTTTATAGGTTTCAATCTTCATGGATGTGCATGGAGACTCATTTTTAGCCCAATATTACCCAGTTCTCAGAGTAAAATCCAGTGAACAAACAGGTCTCTACTGACTGACTCCCAATAACAACAGTGTTTTTTGAAACTTTACTGCTTGGAATCTACTATCTACTATTTTCGAAATCATTTTAGATGTACTTCTGTATTTTAAATCAATAAGAACTCAAGCCATGAGCTTCAGCAGGATTCCTGACATTTAACATTCACTGGAACATGCTGATGTTACAAGGCTAAAGTGTTATACCTTTTACGTTTGAATATCCTACTAAAGTGAAATACGTGGTAGCTAAATTTATACATAATGCAGCTGTTTACAGGCAGGTTTGTTTTTAATATGTCAAGCCAAGTTTAGTTGAAGTCAAGTACTGCATTATAATTTATGTGGCATAAAATGCCCTGGCCTCAATCTCAATCTTCTTTCCGAGAAGCAAGAAAAAAGTCTTCATAACAATTTAGTTTAATAATATGTTTAGTTATCCAGTTAGTAATTTGATGGTAAAAAATAAATGTCTGGTTCATTTAAATAAATAGGTTAATGCAAGCTTATGGTGGCGTCTTAAACTTTGCTCTTTACTGCAACAAGCCCGTATGCCAGATTTCAGATCTGCCATGTATCTAGAGATTTCACAGCAACTGCGTTCAATCTCTTGATTTCACAATGTGCTATCTTATCGTTCATCAGTGCTTATTGTGCCAGCTAAGATTCCTTCCTCAACTGTTGTCACATCCAAAGGACTACTTATGAAAGCTCAAAACACTCCTGAACTTTGCAACTCATCAGACTCATCATGCACTCCTGTGGGAATCTGCTATAGGATCCTGGAATGTGAGATTGCCTTAGGAGCCAGTTGTAGCCTATGTGTTTGTTTGTGAAATTCAAGAAGTATGCTATTTATGAACTCAGAAGTTTGCCCTACATCAAGTTAATTTTGAAGAAATTGCTTGACTGAATGTAAACTGGCAAGGCTTATCATTGGCATCAAAACTCATTGTTTTTTTTATGGCAGACTTCAGTATCCCTATAGAGTACAGTAGTCTGTGGAGAATGTGTTCATGGTTGCCTGGTGTTTTTGCACTTGTCAAATGAATCTGTTCAGTGGAAAGTGATACAGCCTCTTGAGTAACCAATCTTCCAGTCAATGACATTATAAATAATTAATCACTTAAGCCAGTTTCAACATGTCTGTGTGAATATTGCTGGAGCCCTTGCCTTTTATTCATACGATATTGTTACATATTAGATGTACCTGCCCCGATTTGCTCTTTTTAGTTACTAAGTAGTGTGTTGGGTTCTTGCTTCGCAACCTGATATTTTGTGATGTGGTGATATATTGTATAGCTATTATGTCATGCTTCTTTATTTGCTATGCACTAAATGGCAGTTTTGTATTGTCCCTAATTGGTGATCTGAAGGACTACTACCATTTTTTCCACAGCGGACGATAAAAAGGTCGACGCTTTTCAGCAGAGGCTCACACAGCTTCATCTCCATGGAGCCAAAGTCAGACTGTCACTATGACAACCCCACACCTGTGTGTTCTATGGTCTATATGGACTCCTGATCTTGCTCATCTATGATTAGAAA